>PVJS01000306.1:0-10212 GCA_004027185.1 Glis glis
GCGTTCTACCTCTGCGCTACACCCCCAGCCCTATTTTTTATACTTTATTTTGAAATCGGGTCTCACGAAGTTGCAGAGGGCCTCACTAAGTAGAGAGAGAAAGACAGAGAGAGAGAGAGACAGAGAGCTGAGGCTGGCCGCGAACCCAGATCCTCCAGTCTCCGCCTCCCAAAGTACTGGGATTACAAGCATGAGCCACCACGCCCGGCCCTCTATAATTTTTATGAAAGTTAGTTGTGAATTTTTCATCATCAACTGTTAAGAATTCTAATTTTGATTGTTATCAAACAGAATATAATTTGTCATCCATAGCAACCAATCTTTCTTTGTCACAGGATCTAAAACTAAAACATCAGGTCCTTTATAGAACTCTGTATAATACAAATATATAGTAGGTGTAAATACTAATAGATATACTTTTAAATTACATGCATAGGTTTACTTCTATTATACTTAAAATTGGAAATTTAAAAACTTGAAATAACTGGAAGTTTTCTTTAGGGCATAGGCCTTCTTATATTTGCCATATATGTACCTGTATGCAGAATGAATTGGCATAAGACAAATGGATGGATGGATGGATGGATGGATAGATGGATAGATTTAAATAGAAAACAAAGAAATCAGAATTCTCATTATAAACATAAATAAAAACTGGCATTTCTAGAAATACAATTATATTATTACAAAGCTACAAAACTAAAATTGAAACAGTCACTCAACTTCTAGGGTATAAATCAAATAATTAAAACAATGTTCATTTCACTATTTTGTATCTCATCAAGGATAGATTTACTGCAAATTTTCAGGAGAAAAAATTCTCTCACAGTCTATTACAGATGTTTTCTATTTTCTAAATCTTGAATTTTTACTGGGATTTTTTTTCTTTTTGTTCTTTCTTTTTTATTTAATTTGATGCATTGTAACTTTACATCATATTGGGGAACAGAGTGTTAGAAAAATACATGCATACAGCTCTTGTTGCCTTTTCCACCAGGTCACCCCTCTATCACCCTCACCCTGCAAGACTTTGAGACTGGAATTGGCAATTTTGTATATGTTCATAGCATTATTTCTACAATGCATTCTTTATAACTTCGCTCCCCCTCCCCTTCCCTAATCACCCACACTCATTCCCCTGGAGTCTCTGCTCATCTATCTGATGTTGTTCGTATTTCCAAATATCTCTCTAGCTTCCACACATAAGAGAGAACTTACATCTACTTGTTCTTTGGGACTGGCTGTACTCACTTAGTATAATAGTCTTATGTTCCATCCATTTTCCTAAAGATGGTGTAATTTTGTTTTTCTTTATGGCTGAGTAAAATTCCATTGTGTGTATATACCAAAGTTTTGTGATTTATTCATCCATTGATGGACACTTAGGCTGGTTCCATAATTTGGCTATTGTAAATTGTGCTGCTATGAACATGGATATGCAAGTATCATTATAATATTCTGATTTCATTTCCTTTGCAAAGATGCCCAGGAGTGATATCAATGGGTCATATGGTAGTTCCATTCCTAATCTTCTGAGACCGCCACACTGATTTCCAAAGCAGTTCACTAGTTTTTAGTCCCACGAACAGTGTAATAGGGTTCCTATTTCCCCACATCCTTGCCAGCATTTATTATTATTTGTGTTCTTGATGACTGCCATCCTAACTGGAGTGAGATGGAATCTCAGTGTAGTTTTGATTTGCATTTTCCTGATTGCTAAAGATGATGAACATTTTTTCATATATTTGTTGGCCATTTGTATTTCTTCTTTTGAAAAGTGTCTATTCAGTTTGGTTGCCCACTTTTTAATTCGGTTATTTGGTTTTTATAGTGGTAAGCTTTTTAAGCACTTATATATTGTAGATATTAGACCTTTGTCATATGGGTAGGTGGGGACGATCTTCTCCCACCTCTGTAGAATCTCCCTGTAGAATCTTGATGTTTTTCTTTGCTGTACAAGAGATTTTTAACTTAGTGCTATCCCATTCATTAATTCTTGTTTTAATTTCCTGGGCTTTCAGGGTCTTATTGAGGAAGTTTTTACCTGTACCTATATGTTGGGGTGTTGGTCCTATACCCTCTTCTAGCAGTTTCAAAGTTTCTGGCCTGATTTCTAGGTCTTTGAAAGTTGACTTTTATGCAGGGTAATAGGTTAGGGTTTAGTTCCATTTTTCTACATATGGATAGCAAGTTTTCCCAACAGCATTTGTTGAAAGGCTATCTTTTCTCCAATGTATATCTTTGGCCTGTTTATCAAAGGTCAACTGGTTATAGATATGGGGCTTTGTTTCTGAGTCTTCTATTCTGTTCCATTGGTCTATGTGTCTGTTTTTCTGCCAATACCATGTTGTTTTTATTACTATCATTTTGTAGTACAGTTTGAAGTCAGGTATTGTGATGCCTCTGGCATGATTCTCATTGCTGAGAATTGCTTTGGCTATTCTGAGAGTTTTGTTTTCCATATGAATTTTAGAACTGATTTCTCTAGGTCTGTAAAAAATGACGATGGTGTTTTTATAGGGAATGTGTTGAATGTGTAGATAGCTTTCAGTAGAATGGCCATTTTGATTTATTTATTCTGCCAATCCAAGAGCATGGGAGGTCTTTCCATCTTCAAAAATCTTTGATTTCTTTCTTTAGTGATTTATAATTTTCATTGTAGAGGCCTTTCACCTCCTTGGTTAAATTTATTCCTAAGTATTTTATCTTTTGGGGAGCTATTGTGAATGGAATTGATTTCTAAATTCTTTTTCAGTAGATTTATGATTGGTGTAAAGGAATGCTAATGATTTTCTTAGGTTGATTTTGTATCCTGCTACTTTGTGGAAATTATCACCTCTATACTGAGAAATTTTGAGAATAAGAGTAAAGTAAATATAGTCAGCACTTCAATAATATTTGTTTTCAAGACACATTTTTGTTCTAAGGTAATTGATGTATTAGGAAACAATGTGAGTTTTGCATTTTCTTATGCATGATAATCTGCAGAAAATATTGCAAGAAGGTTTTAAAAAAGTTTACCCAGCTGAGCTGAACTGAGTGGAAATACACAGAACGCATACATACCCACACCTTAAATATCTACTGTCTCACTTAATCATGTGTTAAAGCACAAGCATTTTTTGTTTTGCTATTTTTTGCATTCGTAAAGTTCTCTATACTCACTCTACACTCGTTTGTAAAGTTGTCTATACTCATTTGTCATCTTTGATTTGCTTAATTATCCTAGCTCAAAAGTTCCAAGCTGCACAGGCAAAAGGAAAGCTTCCAGGACTGAAGTGAAGCTTGAAATGATAAAGCATTTTGGATGAAATGAGAGAATGTGTGATATATCCTGAACAGCAAATATAAAGGAACCCACATTGCCAACAGTCAGAGACAGCAATGGGAAACAAAAGAAAGGCCTATAGTTGGAATGATATTAAATGCTAGAAAGTCAATGAGAATAAGGCCTACAGGAGAAAGAAGAAGAAATAGAAAGACCATTAAGCACATGGATTGAAGACCGAATGCAAGACAAATGGGAACCACCGTTTTCACAAAGAGAAAGTGCTACGTATATATAAAAACTTTAAGCAGAAACTGACAAATCCTACAGAAGTAGTTCCTTTTAGTGATAGCAGGAGCATGTTTGTTGGCTTCAAACATGAAGAAAATTTCCAAAGGCTTCAGCTATTGGATGAAGACGTAAATGCAAATAAGACAGCCACAAAAAATTCCCATGACTGGCATGGTGGTGAAATCCTGTAATCCCGGCAATTTAGGAGGCTAAGGCAGGATTGTTGTAAGTTTAAGGCCAGCCTCAACTTAGCGAGACCCTGTCCAAAACTAAAAAAATAAAAAGAGCTGGGGATGCATCTCCGTGGCAGAATGCCCCTGGGTTCAATCCTCAGTACTGCAAAAAAAAAAAAAAAAAGAAAGAAAAGAAACAAAACCCAACAGTAACACAGAATTGAAGAAAAACACTATACTTTAGATCGAATTCTCTATTTTGGTGAATTAGGCATCTACTATATGGAAGCCCCTACATCTCAAAGGCAGAAAAACATGCCCCAAGATTTCAGCGTGTGCATCAGATATAACTGGTATTTGGGTCAAACAACAAGGAGCCACATTTATCAATACATAGTATTAGAACTTTCCATCTGACTTCAGATAACAGTTCTTCCTCCACTTATCAATAACTCACAAGCTACAACCTTCCCAACACCTACTTCTATAAGCAAACATCAGGTGCTTTTCAATGTAAAGGGCCATATTTATTATAGTACTTATAATACTTAGCCATTTTACATGTATAAAACTCTGCAATCATTTTTACTTGTTTCCTTTATTTGTAGTATGTCACTAATGAAGTTTGTAAGTGTTATGCCACATTTTTTCCACAAGCTCTAAGGCTTTTATTGTATAATTTTGCATAACACTTCCATTTTGAGGAACACATATATAGTATTATAACAGAACTGACCCTATTATTCTTCAGAGAGGGCTCTTAGTTTTCTGCAGATACAACTGTGGTCCTGAACTTTCTTTCACTGCAACAAAATATCGGAGACAATAAACTTGTAAAGAGGAAAGTTCTATTTTGCCTCACAGTTTCATTCCATGGTTTGTGGGCCTGTTGCTTTTGGACCTGTGGCGAGGCAGTCCGTTATAGTGGGAGTACATGGCAGAGAAAACGACTCAATTCGTGGCTGGGAAGTGAAAGAGAGAAACAGAAAGGAGTCAAGGTCGATTTCACTTCATTTCATACTACTCTTGCCCCACACCCCCACTCACTACATCCTGAAGCCTGGCTGCATGGAGCCAAGCTCTTGCTTGCCACAAACCTTCGCCATGACTGTTTCTCTTCCGTCTCCTTCTCACCTGTTTAATTTCTACTTGGCCTTTAGGTCTTAGGCAAATTTCGCTTTATCAGAAATACTTTTCTACCTCCTAATCTAAGTTAGCACCCCTTCACTCGCTCACTGACTGAGCTGCTTTTACTCACGTCTGACATCCAAAGGATGCAGTCTTACAATTCAATTCCATTCAACAGCACTACCCAGAGTTAGATTCGGGTTTAAGAGATCCAGCTGACAAGACTGCCCTCGCTTCCAACGCCAGTCACAAGTACCAACTCCCCAGGTTACCCGTGTGTTTCTCTGACTTGATTACAAAGTCAGGGGCTCCACAAGTCCCTGCTCAGGTTTGATAATTTGCTATAACTCATAAAACTCAAGAAAGTAGTTTACTCATTATTACTGATATATCAGAAAGGAGACAATCTGGGGACAGTCAAATGGGAGAGGTGCATAGGTCAAGGAATGAAGGCGCAAAGCAGAGTTCCCATGCCCTATATGGGCATGCCGCCCTCCAAGGACCTTGACATATTTGCCAACCAAGAAGCTCTCCAGAACCTATAGGGTTTGGGGAGGAGGTTTCATTAAGTAAGGGTGGTTGATTAAATTGTTGACAATTGATGATTAACTCAATACCTAGCCCCTCTCCACTTCCTGAAGGTTGGGGTTAAAAATTACAAGCTTTTAGCCACCAGCCCCCATCCTGAAACTACTAGTGCCTGCCAAGTGTTATCTCATTCAAACAGGAGATGCTCCTATGACCCTTACACCCACGAGATCCCCACAGTGTTAGGAGCTCTGTGCCAGGAACTGGGGACAAAGACCAAATATCTTTTTGTAGTACCACACATATCTTACAATCATTATCTTTTTTTAAGACATCACCATTTGCATTCATTTCTTTATGTGTTCACTTGCATAATTATTTGCTAAATTTTCTATTTCCCACCAAACTATGAATTCCACAAAGGCCAGAAAGCATCCCTATTTCAGTCACAGTATTGCATAACACATGCTTAGCACATAGTAGGCAGTTCAAAATATTTACAGAATGAATGAATTCCTTTAGAAAATGTTGGTCACATGTTATGTTGTGGATGTTGAATTAAGTTCTGGGTATCTATTTAAGAACTCACAGTCTTTTGTGGGAGACATATCATCAGATATTCATAATTAATAGCATTAATTAACATTGTAACTATTTGAGACTCACCTTTATGACAACTGTAGGAAATTGATACAATTATTGTCCCCCTTAAAAGATTATCAAACTGAGACTTAGAAAGGTCCAGCAATTTGTTCAAGGTTGCATAGTTAGTCAGTGGCAGAATTTTAACAGCATCTGCTCTAAATTCTCTCTACAGAGGCAAGAAGTTCCCACTCACCGAGAGGGAACTGGGAAAGCCTTCACTGAGAAGTGACATTTGATCTGAACTTTAAAGAATGAGTCAGAGGTTTCTAGATAGAAAATGGGGTGAGAGCACACCACGAAGAATGAAAAACTATGTGCTAATGGGCATAAGGGCATGGCATATTTGTGGTAAGGCAGAGTTCAGAGGACCTGAAGTACTAACATACGTGCCAAAAAGTACACAGAACGGAGGCAAGAAAAAGAGGTTGGGTCCAAATCGGGAAAGTCCTGTGTTAAATCAAATCCAAGCAAGTGGGGAAAAAAACAGTGGCAACTTTTATGAAAAATCATAAAATAAAAAATATTCCAGGTAACCTCCTGTGTATTAAAATGTGAGTTCTATAAGACTCTACCAAAAAAAAGACCTCTACTCATTGAAATGCATAGATAAAGACAGAAAGATGGAACTTGTAACTAAGAATAAACCAACAGCTCTCTTCCTCTTCTCTTCCCTTATTTGGTGGGCACTTCATTCCTAGCCAATCAGTGTGGCTGAGCATGTATCTACCTCAGCACAAAAAAGCCATAGTGGCCCAGGGAGGAATGTGGGGTGAGAAGAGCGTCCATCAAGTCAAGCAGTCTTGTGTGATATGTTGGCCCTCACACAGGATGAGAAGCATCCACGCGGACAGGAGGCTGGACAGAAGGTGTTGGAGCCAGAGCATGTCCACAGAGACATAGACTAGGGCAGGGTTTCAAAGTCAAGGAGGAGAAGTAAGATATGTATAAACAGGGCACCTGGCACAGAGTATCAAAACCCAAGCCAGATGAGGACAGTGTGTGCGTGGGAAGGATGGTCTGATGTGGGAAAATGGAGAACAAGTCACTTGAGGAGGACACGTGGGTATGGGAGTGACCCAGTGCAGGGTATCAGTCCAGAGGGGATGAGGAAGGTTTCTATGTGGTCAAGAAGGTGCCTCCGGGGGCCAGGAGTATGTAGAAATAGCCTAGCAGGGGAATTAAAACCCGGACGGAGTGAGGAGGACATCCCAATGAGGAAAGGGAAGGTGCAACAATGGAACTGCGTTACACACATGGAGAGAGATCAATCAATATTTTAAGGGTGAGGTGTGCAGGTTTTTCACTCTCAGAGGAAGGAGTTGCAAATATGAAACTCAATGGTGTTGATTGGAATTGAAGACATCAGTATAAATGTGGGCATTTCAATGTAAAATTTTACACATATATTCATACAGGGGTGTGTGTATTTGTGTATATATGATTGCGTGTATTCTCTAGCTCTGTCCAATGAAAAGGCATAGGATAAGGGCAAAAGCAATAAGCACACCTAGCATGCAGGTCTTGGTTTCTAAAGACCTTTGCCCACTGGGAACTAGGGCTTCTTTGAAGAAATAGCTGATTCCAGGACTGGGGCAGAAAAAGTACAAGATGAGTCTGGAATATCTTATAGTGTCTGGAAATGAGAAAATGCTCAATGAATGAGGGGGAATTGTTAGAAAAAAAAAGAGCTAGGTTTAAGGGACTTCCACTGGCTAGATATGAATAATTTGAAGGCCATAATAAATACAAAGAAATCAATTATAACCTATTAAATAGCATATGAGAGCTGGGCGTGGTGGCGCACACTTGTAATCCCAGTACTTGGGAGGCTGAGACCAGAGGATCCGGGTTTGTAGCCAGCCTCAGCTACTTAGTGAGGCTCTCTGCAACTTAGTGAGACCCTGTTTCAAAATAAAGAATAAAAAAATAGGGCCTGGAGTGTAGCTCGGAGTTAGAATGCCTCTGGGTTCAATTCCCAGTACCTCAAAAATAAATAAATTAATTAATTAATAACATATGAAATGCAGAGTCTGGATTAGTGTGCATAAATAAACAAATTGAAATTATGCTGAGAAAGGGGATCTTACATAGTCTCGATATACCTTTCCCTGAAAAGAATACTTATTGACTGCAAGGGGAAAGAGTCACCTCACAGTGGACAACCCTAGCAGATGCCATGGTATTAAAGTGATGAAAATGAACACAAAGCAACAGCAAAAGCTGAAATTGAAGCTGGGCATGGTGGCGCACACTTGGAATCCCAGTACTTGGGAGGCTGAGACTGGAGGATCCGGGTTCACTCAGCTACTTAGTGAGGCCCTCCACAACTTAGTGAGACCCTGTTTCAAAATAAAAAATAAAAAATAGGGCTGGGGGTATAGCTCAGAGGTAGAATGCTCCTGGGTTCAATCCCCAGTACCACAAAAAAAGAAAAAAAAAGCTGAAATTGTGTCCCACCTGATAAAATACAAAGAAAAGAATGCAGCATCACTTTTAAGATAATAATGCCAAAGATTTTATATATATATAAATCTTGAAATTAAAAATACAGACATATTTGACAAACCCAAAAGGCAGGTATATTCTATAAAAATCACTGACCTGTAAATCCAAAAGCGTCAGGGTCACAAGTTAAGGATAGACTGATAGAATGAAGAAGTTCTAGGTGGAAGGAGACTACAGACATGACAGCTGTCTATATGATTTTGAACTGTGTCCTTTAGATATAATGGATGTTATTTAAATGTGGTCTGAGGATGAGATAGTAAGAAGGTACCAATCTTAGTTTCTTGATTTGGAGTATGGAATTGTGGTTATGACTTTTGTAGAAAACACACAAACATTCTGGGGGGATGAAGCAACTGATTCAAAAATAGGTTTAGGAAAGAAGTTCATTGTTGTGTAGATCCAACTTTTCTAAAGTTTGAGATTTTTCTTCCAAGTAAAGAAACAAGCAAGAATATTACATTTATGTCAGTTCAGTTCTCTAGAACTCAGATTTAATTTAAATGTAATGCAGGAATACTTGTATCCTTTGAACCGAGGCAACTTACTACTTCCCTTAGCAACCAAATCACGTCTTTTCTTTCTTAACACACAAGTCTTAACAAATTATTCTTGGTTTGCAATATTTTCAGCCAATGATTGATTACATAACCACTATTGAAGCAGAACAAAGACTACTAGGAATACACTTGCAAAATAATAAAGTAAGATTGAGGTTACTCCACTTGCTACTGCAAAGGAGGCTAACCTCACAGGAAGATTGGAACATGTAGTGAGGGGGAGTAGAGGGAGGTTTCTTACAGGATTTGTACTTAAGCTGAGGATCTTAAGGAGGAGTTAAGGAGCAGGGACCAGTTCTGGACTGAAAGCTCTCAAGAAGCAAGAAGAGATCTTAACACTTTTTGTTGGAGAGATAGGAAGATGTAAGCAAGCAAACAATAATAATAATAGTAATAATATACCAAGTGAATCCCAATTCCAAGGGCTTTACATATGCTAAACATTTTAAATTCTTAAAGTTACTATGTCAGTCAACATTCTCATCACTGTGAGCCAAACCCCTGATATGCAAAACTTAGAGGAGAAAGAGCACATTTGCTTAGGGATCTAGAGAATTCAGAGATCATGGTCCATCTGGCGGTGGCTTCCAAGCAGGAGCCATGGCTACACATCCTCATGGCATCATGGTGGTGGTCAGAGAGACGAGCTGGAGCTGCGTGGTTGGGACAAACACACACACACACACACACACACACACACACACATACACACACAGTCCCCATCCACACCCCCAGAGTCCCTTTTGCAGCAACCAAGGCCCACCTTCAACATGGCTGCCTCTAGCCATGAGGTCTGGGGGACATTTTAAGTCCAAACCATACCAGTTACATAATAAATTAGCTAATATTAGTATCTCAGTTTTACAGATTAGAAAACTGAGGGACAGCTGGGTGTGGTGGCGCATGCCTGTAATCCTAGTACTTGGGAGGCTAAGAAAGGAGAATCACAGGTTTGAGGCCAGCCTCAGCAACTTAGCAAGGCCCTCCGCAACTTAGCAAGACCCTGTTTCAAAATAAAAAAATAAGAGCCAGGCGTGGTGGCGCAAGCTTGTAATCCCAGTACTTTGGGAGGCAGAGACCGGAGGATCCAGGTTCGCGGCCAGCCTCAGCTCTC
>PVJS01000306.1:10312-38245 GCA_004027185.1 Glis glis
AAAAATAAAAAGTAAAAATAGGAATGGGGGCATAGCTCGGAGGTAGAATGCCCCTGGGTTCAATCCCTGGTACTGCAAAAAAAAAAAAAAAGAGAAAAAAAAGAAAACTGAAGAACAGCCAGGAGTGATGATGCATGCCTGTAATCCTAGTACTTGGGAGGCTGAAACAGGAGAATCGCAGGTTTGAGGCCAGCCTCAGCAACTTAGGAAAGCCCTCAGCAACTTAGTGAGACCCTGTTTCAAAATATAAAAAATATATAAATACAATATATATATAATATATATATCAGGGCTGGGCATATAGCTCAGAGGTAGAATGTCCCTGGGTTCAATCCCCAGCACCGTCACCAAAAAAAACCCAGAAGAAACCCCAGGGACAGAGAGATTAATTAGCCTAATATCACTCAGTTAGTAAATAGCTGAAATCTTTATATAATGCAATGTTGGATTTATATATTCAATGACCAAAAAATAAACTGAAGTGACTCTATATAAAGATTATCTGGATGTTACAGGGAAAAATACATAACATCCTCTAAAATATCCCTTAATGCCTCCTCCAAACCTTGGCCACTTTCATCAGTTGCCCTTCCTTGCCTCATTCGCCCATTTTCAGAGGATATAATTTAGCCTATATTTCATAAGGATTGACAATGTACCTCCCTTTGACTTTGACTTACCTTGATTCAGCCCTTAATCTCTTTCCTTCTTTTCTCTGTGCTTACACTGTTTTCTTTTTTGTGTTTTGAACTCTGTTGCCCCCATATATACTCCAGGTGTTGTCTTCCAATTTCTGTTTATATATTTGTCTTCGGAGACATTTTTTATTTATGCTTTTGGCTATCTAGCATCCTGATTTCCTTCTGGGGAATTACTCCTACCCAACAATGTGCTGATAAATGTTTAACAGCTGGTTCCTGGGCCGGGGGATGGAAGGGAATACATATAGAAATACATACACACAATTTTATCTTAAGTTTTACTCATATCAAGAACATGTAGCCATGTAAGCATGGTGACACACGCCTGTAACCCCACTACTTAGGAGGCTGAGACAGGAGGATCACAGGTTCAAAGCCAGCCTCAGCAACTTAGCAAGGCCCTCTGCAACTTAGTGAGATCCTGTTTCAAAATAAAATAGGGCTGATGATATAGCTCAGAGGTAGAATGCCCCTGGGTTTGATCTCAGTACCACACACATACACAAAAAGAACATGTATCTAACAATCTATAAATAATAATAAAATATATAAAGATTTCTATTTTCTATTCCATAAATTCATTTAATTCTCACAGAATGTGTTTGTCGATTTTTGCAAACCCTTGTAGGCAAACTACAGTTGCAGTTGATGGAAGAGCACACTTTTGACTCAAAGGCTGGCTGATATGTTCAGTTATGTTAATGAACAAGGCACAGTGAAACAACACAGACTTGTATCAGAACTCTCTTGCTCATCAGTGACATAAACAAGTTTTTTGCTGAATCTGATCATCATTTTTGAATACTGAAAGAATATTTCCTAATTTATTGTGGCAATCACAACGTAATGGCTTACAGACATGACACACTTTTAAGTTTAATCTGTATGATTTACATTTCTCTGTCACTTTCTTAAGTCTAGACAATTGAGAGAACAATACAGCAAGCTGTACTTTCTAGTGCTTATGAATTTCTGTGCTGTAAACACACCCACCTCTGCTGATTTCAGCTCCCCATGTGGTATTATTGAATGCAAAGACAAAGCTGGGAAGAGATGTCACATCTCCACTATACCGCCATAACAAGCACAAATAACTCCAAGAACATAAACAGTAGTAAATAATGAGGCATTAATGTTTTCAGTATTTATTACCTTTTTTGTTTGTTGTGAGCTACACCACAGGAAGAATGGTGTAGCTATTCACCAGCCCTATTTTATTTTTTTAGCAGGGTCTCATTTAGTTGTTGAGGCTGGCTGCGAACCTGTGATCCTCCTGTCTCAGTTTCTCAAGTAGTGGGATTACAGGAGTGCACCACCATGCCTGGCCTTACCTTTCTTTTAAAATAAGCTATTTAAATGTGAACAAATATAATTTAATTTTAAATAGCAACTGTGTATAACTTCTGGCTTATAAAACTCCTAAAATTTTAACAATTGGCTATGGTGAACAGATAAAATCCAGACCCAGCCTACCGCTGCTTCTTCACTGTGTGTGGCCCTGGGTGGGAGGGCTATCTTCCATAAAGGAAATCAAAGGAAACAAGGCTCCTCTCCACCCAGATCAGACAAGGGACAGACCTGTGACCCAAGCTTGGCCAGTTGAATGGTCTTTTCTGGGGCTGTCAAGCTTGACTGAGTTGCAAAAGGAGGAAAGAAATAAAGATCCATTACCTATTATACTGGCAATTGCTGACCAAAAGATCCTGCTATGGTCCAGCAATGGGACAGTGCATGCTTCCCTGTCAATTATCCAGATATCCCTCGATTGCTACCTCTTTCTTCACCAGTTCTCAAGTCTATGATCCTTCCATGTTCTTTCCATAATTTATATTTTGCTTAAGTTAGAGTAGACTTCAATTACTCACAATCAATAAATCTAATGGGCATGATGTGAACTCTTCAGGAGCAAAGACGAGATCATCTTCCTGTTTCTAAACCATGCACATTCCATAGTTTTAGCACTAGGTGAGGTCTTGATAAATGTTTGCTAGCACTAATGTATAAACAGCATAGCTGGGGTGACATTAGTCGTTATGTAGACCATATACAAGCCCCTAACATAATTTTATTACTTAAAATTATGCTCTATGATCTAGAAATAAGGAATAAATGTTATAGTACAATGTTTTTGCATAAGACAAAATATTTGTGCATATCTGTCAGTAAGGTTTTCCTACATATTAAGATGTTGGTGGTGACTTTAATGGTAACAATAATTATACTAGTGTAGGCAGGAGGTGATGTTTTCATGGGATTAGATATTACCTGTGCATACTTTATATTCTCTCCACCATCTTTGTACTCTAGTCATTCATGTGTCACACAGGTGTAACCTGATAATCCCTTTTGGCTGCACCACATTCTCTGGTAGTTCCCTGGCATTTTGGCATGGCACACATGCATTCGCAATCTGGAAGTGAGAGGATTACTGGCCTTGCGACAGGTCTTCATTAATTGGGACTAGAAGTCAATGGTTAATTCTTCCCTTCTTGGGTCCTACCAAGAGATAATTCTAAATAATATTTTACATGGCTTTTCGAAACTCTCAATAAAGCTGAGCCCACAGAGTTGGCAAAAGAATCTCTAACAGGAAACATTATTTTAGTTCTTTACCCACAACTAACAGTTAAAATTTAGCATACAGATCATTGGAAGATACTCGAGTGTCATCATCAGTGTTATAAAAAAATCATCCAAAACTTTGGGAGGTGGGACCGGGACAAAAGCAAACACCCATAAGCAATGGCACAAGCATAAGCACCCATAAGGAACTGCGGCTTGACACCAGCGTAGCTCTCACCCATCACATTTTCCACAATACCAATCTGAAATTCCTCAAGAAGTCACAATGTATACTTTCTATGGGAAAAAAGGAATTAAAAAATGATTTCAAATAAACTCTTCAGGCAAGTTTGAGTGTATTGCCTAAAATTGTTTTAATCAAAGTGCATACTATGGAAACATAGTACTTTGGAGTTCTGAGATAATAGGCAGAGATAGAAAATTGATTTCAGCAGAAATGATGATATGTTCTAGGTCAGCAGCCCTGACCAGGAAACATGTGATGAAGGTACAAGCCCACTGTCTATGTGGCCCTAAAAGAAAGGACAGTCACAAAGACACTGCTTTCCCAAGGGATTGTTTATTTTTATCTGTTTCCGAATCAAAACTAAAAGGCTTTTTGATATCCCACGAATATCTCACAACTTAAATTCTTTGCTGGGTTTAGGAGGGTGCCATTCTTTAACCATTTCTCTACTGGTTTAAGCCATATTATATTAGTCAGCTTCACATTACTCTAATGAAATTCCTGAGATAATGAACTTATGAGGAGAAAAGGTTTACTTAGGCTCACAGTTTTGCAGTTTCCATCCAAGATGGTAGGGGACAGGTATTGCTCTAGGCTTTTGATGAGTCAGCTCATCATGGCAAGAGCATCTGGCAGAGCAAACTGCTCTCCTCATGATTAGACAGCAAAAAAGAATATGAGGAAGGACCTTGGTCCCACATTCCCCCGGGGATCATAACCCCAACAACCCAAGGATATCCTGCTAGGGTCTACCACCCAAAAGTTCCATCATCTACTAATAGTGTCCCCCTGGGGATCAAGCCTCTAACACATGGACCTTTGGGGGCATTCAACATCCAAACCATAACATATATATAATATTAAATAATTTCATAACTTATTCCTCAAAATAAGAAATTACTGGTTTGTGATCATTCAGGTCCTGGATCATTTTCATTGGTTATTAATTTTTAAACTCAGCAGGGAGATTTACTCAAATGGTATATGTAATTAACAATTAAAAGAAGGAATAAACCATTCACAGAATTAAGAGTATATCTATACCACTCTCCAGAAAGATGGAAAGTAATCTCATGCTGAGTTCAGGAACAACCACCTTTCATGTCTAAGCTTCAAAGACTTCTGTGAAATACAGATGTATTTCTTCTTACCACAATCTCTGCTCTTTATATTTTGCCAGTGAACAAGCCATTTCTTCCCTTTATCCTTTCTTGCTTTGATTTTTTCTTCCTTCATTCTGAAGGAGCATAAGCCCTGGACCCTACTTTTGTTACAGATATTCTGTCAAGGTAGATAGAACTGGAGAGGAATTTTAGGGGCCTATATCTGAAGCAATAGACAGATGTTATTTCAGTCAGCATCCTCACTACTGTAATCCCAAACACCTGACCACCACAATTTAGAGGAAGGAAGATTTATTTACTCACAGTTCTAGAGATTTCAGGGGTTCGGTTCATGTCAGGCGAGGTTACATTGGCTGAGCTCAAGGCAAGTCAGTGGGAAACAGAAAGAGGGAGAGAGCAAGGGCTCTGCCCTTACATCATGGATGTCGGAAGCAAGAGAGAACAAGCAAGGGGATTCAAAGACACAACACAGTCTCCAAGACCACATCCCCAGTGACCAACCTCCTCCAACCACACCCCACCTGCCTAGGTTACCACCCAACAAATCCATTACAATAGCTTATCCACTGATGAGATCAAAACCTTTATGATTTAATTATATCACTCAGAACATCAATACATGAACTCTTTTAGGGGACATTTTATATGTAAACCATAACAGATGTTTTGGCCTAACACTCTAGGAAGAAGTAAGAAAAGCCTACCTTACACATTCAGAGACATATCCCAATCAACTAACACTGAAGGGGACCAGAGCCTGGTTATAGTAAAAAGTTCTGGAATTCTTGATATATAATAGTAAATTAGCAATGCAATGCAAAAGTAGGGCTTTAGTAAGCTAATACTTTATTATTACTGAAAATTTAAAAAAAAAACTTGAACTCTCCCTGAATCAGCACATAACAAGAAAAAGACAGAAACACTTATACCATTTCTCTACAAAGAAGCACTTTTCCCAGTTTCGAATGGTATCCTTCTATACGTATCACAAGTCAGCTATATGATAACAACTATTGCTCTCAGAGAAAGTGTAGATGGCCCTCCTTGTCTGCTCATGCATTTGTGTGTGCATGCTGTCTACTGGAAATAGACATTGAATTGAATTCAAACACATATGCTGGCCACTGACAAGCATTATTTAACCTCCCAGAGAAGAATTTTTCTCATCTACAATGTGTGAATAATAATAATAATAATAATACTTAATATGACTATTTCCATGGGGCTAGTCACATTTGTAACTTGTTCTGAAATAAAAAGTAAAAAATGCATGTAAAGCACTTAAGTGACTTATTAGATACTTCATAATCGATATTACTTTCCATCTTTTCTTTCTTCCTCCCTTCATATCTATTTCCCTGTTCATAGTCATTCATGGCATAATGAATAAAGGAGATGACTTAATCAACAACCATTTAGACAAGAATGATTAAATAGCTGGGTGTGGTAGTGCACACCTGTAATCCCAGTACTTGCGAGGTTGAGACAGGAGGATTGTGTGTTCAAGGCCAGAGTATGTGGTAACTTAACAAGACCTTATTTCAAAATAAAAAGTAAAATAGGACTTGGGATGTAGCTTAGAGGTAGAACATCCCCTGTGTTCAATTCCCAATACCACACACACACACACACACACACACACACACACAGTCAAATAGTTGGACATTTCATCTCTGTGCTGAGCAAAAGCTTCATAGGGAAGAGCTAGGTGACGTCTTTCTCCCTCTGAGCACTTCTCCACAAGAGGCACACTTTCAATATTTTTTAAACTAATAATATATTACCATGAAAGGACAAGAAAAAGTAAAGTATGGGAGCAAGACCCCCCAACCGGAGAGAAGGCAGTCTAGGGAGCTCCTACCATGGGACAGATGAGGCCCGGGAGGCTCAATCACACTCCACTGACTACCGCAAATGTTGGAAGCAGAGCCTCTTTCAAGGACAAATTACACAAAGTAGTGTTAAAGTTTGGGCCCTCAATCCTTCTTTCTAGACTAGAATAACAAGATGAACCTTCATTGCACAGCATTGGAAAGTACACAGAAAAAAAAATACACAGACAAGGGCTAACTTCCCTGCCTAGAGTCAACCCTTGAAGTTGTAAGTTAAAATCTTTTAAGTATCCTGGTCAGCTCAATCACAGGTCTTCCCTGATCATTAAGTGATTCTTGAGAATACTCAAGATTGTTGAAAGCAAGGTCCTTCAACACAGAATGGGGAGTGGAGTGGGAGGACAATTCAAATGAGAGGTGTGACGTTTAAATACACAACGAGTGTTGTCTGTAAACTCAAGCTGGGGGTCTCCCGCTCCATCTCAGCAGCAAACCTGAGCACCAAGTTGCCACAGTCTTGTAGGAAAATCGATACTCTACAACCACAGATTATGCTTTTCTAGTAATGATTTTGCCAAAGTCCTCAAGCCCTTCTGAAGGCTGAGAGAATTGTTATGACAGATTTGCATTTTATGACAGATGTGCATCTCTTTGTGCAGTTTATTTCCATAAATAAATGCAAAATATACTTTTCTTTTACTTTCTTTTGGTACTGAGGATTGAATCCAGGGGCATTAGACCTCTGAGCTATACCTCCAGCCCTTTTTATTTTTTTTAATTTGAAACAGGGTCTCATTAAGTTGCTGAGGATCTAAGTTGCTGAGGCTGACCTCAAACCTGTGATCCTCCTGTCTCAGCTTCCCAAGTACTGGGATTACAGGTGTGTGATACACATCCAACAAAGAGCTACAATATTTTGCAGGAACTTACGAGGATTAAATATCATGTGTTCAGATGCTCTCTAATCATCCCTTTCTTTCAGCCTTTTCATCTATCTGCCTTTGCCTATAAGAGAATGAAATGGGGGAATCATTCTATCCTTTTTTCCTTCCTCATGTTCTGAGGTTGAAACTACACTGCAAGGGTCAAAAAATGAAAACCCTACATTTCCAGACTGACTCTATTTAAGTCTTCCCAGCCTCTGTCCTCTTCACAGACCTTATACGAAGGGGTGACCGGGAGCAATTCTAGCTCAAAATATAACATCATTACATTTGCATGTTCAGTCAAGATACAGAAACTAGGCCATCTCTAAAGAAAATACTAAAGCATACACCCATTATAATTAAAAGAAGTGTTTGCCAACCTGAAAGATGCCAATTAATAGTAGAAAATTAAAATTACCTTGCACAATGAAGTAAAAAGAAGTATCAAGACATACTTTGAGTTTAATTTTTTAAATAACTAGCATAACTAGTACAGTTAAGCAGAAGTTTATTTATGCAGCTTATCTATAATCAGGGTAAATAATTCTAATTTATGGACAGCTACCATACCTGCTTCTTTGCAAGTCCACAACAGGAAGCAGGCTGGTTGGAGCAACATAAAACACGGAAGTCAGCAAATATTTTCTATAGATGGCCAAATAGCATATATTTTATGTTTTGTGGTTCTTACAGTTTCTGACCATAGCAACTACCCTGTGATAGAAAATTCTCAGCTGTGACACTGCAGCATGAAAACATCCATAGACACTATATAAACAAGTGGATGTTATGTATTCCAATAAAACATCACTTACAGACAGGGAAAGTTAAATTTCATATAACTTTCACATGTCACGAAATATTTTCTTTGGATATTCTTTAACTCCTTAAAAATATTTTGTGTGACTCATGGACCACAAGCCAAACCTTAGTATAATGCAAATAACATGAGTCACATGGCTAGAAAATATTGGTCTGAATTGGGTAAGTCATAAAACATCTCTAAGTTCTTTTAAATTAGCTGATTGTGAGGAGATAAAGTTATACACAAGTGGAAATAATTTCAAACTATTACACATTGCATCCACAATAATTATTGGTGGTGATATCTATTTATGTAGACCTCGCTTCAAATATAAGTTTACCAGACAAAAACCCAGAAGCACACGAATAAGCTGAGTATGTCAAAATCACAAAGAAAATGAATTTGTACATAGATAGGTCATAAGATCTATGTAGTTTCTAAGTTGAGGTATAAATTTACCTCCACTATTGTTGGCAGGCAACATTCAATTCAGTTCAATTGAAAAGAAAATTTACTTTGTTAGATGTATTATGAGCCCACCATTATTCTAGGTGACAAAAATACAGTAGTTAAAATGCAAAAACATCTTGGCTGTCTTGGTGCAAGACAGTTATGTGATTCTATTTGATGACAAGGGGGGGGAAACAGCAATTCTTTAAGGGAAAAGAAGCTTCCCTTGTTATGTAGAACAGAAAATGTCACTTAGCTCTTCACATAGGCAACATTACTAGTCTACTTTGTAGACTCTTGCCTCAATTACATACTTATAAAAATGTAATTTTAAATTTTTCTTGAGCCAAGCATGGTGGTGCATGCTTGTAATCCCAGTACTTGGGAGGCTGAGACAAGAGGATTGCAGGTTCATGGTCAGCCTCAGCTACTTAGTGAGGCCCTCCACAACTTAGTGAGATCCTGTTTTAGAATAAAGAATAAAAAATAGTGCTGAGGATGTTAGTTGGAGGTAGAATGACCCTGGGTTCAATCCCTAGTACTGCAAAAAAAAATTTCTTGCATCCCTTAATAAAAACCAATGACAAGACATCAAAGCTTGTCTCAGTAAAGTAACCATGCAGGAAGTCAGAAAGCCTAGTATACACATGTAATTTTTAAGTGATCTAACTTAATTAAAATCTAGGATGCAATTTCTGAATGCTGAATTACTTCTCAAAATCTGCATCAGAATGGTATTGGAAGCTTCTGAATGCTATAGATTCTTTTTTTTTATTCTTTATTTTGAAACAAGGTCTCACTAAGTTGCGGAGGGCCTCACTAAGTAGCTGAGGCTGGCCGAGAACCCCGATCCTCGAGTCTCAGCCTCCCAAGTACTGGGATTACAAGAATGCACCACCATGCCTGGCTATAGATTCTTGAACTGCACACAATCCTAGTAAACCAGAATCCCTGAAAGTGGGCCCGGTGATCTGTATTTTGAAAGAGCTCCTTGAGGTCTTCTTTCACATATCAACTTTTTCAAACCATTAACTTTGAGCAGGGATTTTTAAACTGCTCTCATTCATCAGGGTTTGTGAAGTCATTTTAGGGAGGCAGCAATTTTGTAATGAAATACATTGAAATAAAATGGAAAGAACAGAGTAGTAAATACTAGAGTAGTAAATACTAGAGTGCATTACAGATAGTAAGCATAAGTACACTTTTGTGAAATTCTTGCTTTTTTACATATACTGTATGTACAGTGTAATAGATCATAAGTATATCTTATTCTGAGTTTAAGTCAAAAAACATCTGAAAACATTCAACAGGAGGTGTACATTGACAAGATTCTTCAAAATTTCCCCAAAATAAGTTTTCTGTGGTAGAGCTGAGAAACAAAAGCAGACTTCCGCATATAGTTTTCTTAAGCAAGGATCTAAGAGGAAAGCATTTTGTCCTTTTCAAATCAAAGTGGGAAAAACAGGGTTAAACTCAGCATGAATGTGTTTAAAATAAGAACACTGACTGGAAGACAGTGGTGAGGATAATAATGATGTTTCATAATGATGGCAGAAACGGAAACAGTATCAAATGACACTGTAGCAGAGTAATCTAATGTGTCTCAAATTTTAGTGTGTAGCATCAGAGACAAACACTTATTACTAGTATCCATGCCACATGTACATTATAGAGAATACATACATACATACATATATTCATGTGTCATTGTTCTAAACTTACTCTAGTGAAGAAAACATTTATCTACCATGGTGTCCATTCATGTGTGTGTGCATGTATGTGTTACTGAGGATTGAACCCAGGGGAGCACTACCACTGAGCTACATCCCCAGCCCTTTCTATTCTTTATTTTGAGACAGGGTCTCAGTAAGTTGCCTAGGTTGGCCTTGAACTAGGCATCTGCCTGCCTCAGCCTCCAGAGTCACTGGGATTATAAGCATGCGCCACTGCACCTGGACCCATTCATAATTTTTAAATTAATTATATATTGTTGGGCTGAGATGTGCATGTTGATAATACACTCTGATCAACCATATACAAATCCATTACCATCAGCAGAAGGTTTCTGATCATTTCCCACTAAGATGGTTGGTAAAAAATAGTAATAAATTTCTCCAGGCCATTTTTGTGTTTTTAACTTAATATTTTACATGAAACAGTGAATCATTGCTATTTTATTTATGATATTAGAAGATAATGCTTAGAGCTGGGCGTGGTGGTGCACGCTTGTAATCCTAGTACTTGGGAGGCAGAGACTGGAGTATCCAGGTTCCCGGCCAGCCTCAGCTACTTAGTGAGGCCCTCCACAACTCTATGAGACCCGGTTTCAAAATAAAGTATAAAAAAATAGGGCTGGGGGTGTAGCTTGGAGGTAGAACCCCCCTGGGTTCAATCCCCAGTACCGCAAAAAAAAAAAGAAGATAATGCTTAGAGCATTTCAGTGTATTTTATTTACGATTCATGAACTTAAACTTAATTTTCCATCCACACCAATATAGCCAACTCTTTGTAAGTTGATTCCCCCCCCTCCCACCAAACCCAGTGTTGAAGCATGTCTGATTATAGTAGGTGCTAGAGTTTGGTTCTAGGATGTCCCACAAAGGCCCATGTGTTACAGGTTTGGTCCCCAGCTTGGTGCTATTGGGAGGGAGTGGAAAGTTTAAGCAGTGGGAGCAAGGGGGAGGTCTTTAGGTCTTTGGGGGTGTATCTTCTAAAAGCATCGTTGGAACCTCTCTTCCTCTTTTTCTCCTTTTGCTCTCTGCCCATGAGGTGAGCTGTTTTTCTCTACTCTGCATTCCCAATGATGTGCCGCCTCACCACAGGTCCAGAAGCAACAGGGCCCATTGATCACAGACTGATACCCTCAAAACTGAGCAAAACCAAAACCTTTTCCTTTCATAAGTTGATTTATCTCAGGTATTTGTGATGCGGACAGAAATCTAACACAGTGAGTTCTATTTTAAACAGAGCAGATGCTTTCCTCAGTTTCAGAATTTGTAATATTGTGCACATGTATTTCACAGAAAACATCTCTCTCAGAGACTCACAGAGTAGAAAGTGGTTTTAATATCTCAGTATTTCAACAGATATGAATCAGTTCAGAAGTAAAACAACAAAGGCCGTTCTTCCCATTTGGACAGATCTTCATGGAAGGCAACTTAGTTAAGTATTAAATAAACATCATTGTTGGAAACTTGCTCTTTAGGGAAAGTATTCTCAACAGAATTCATAGAAGAGCTTCGGCATGTTTGTGGACTGTCTGAAAGGTGAAGGATTTTGTGTATATTGGTATGTAGGTTTCTCTAGGGAGAGGATCCACAGCTTTCAGCAGTTTCTTGAGGCGTGCATGGTGAACATGTTTTTGTTCACCATGTTTTGTGTTGTTTTACACAAAACAAACTTTCACTGTCTTACAGCCTATTCTTTTTCTTCCATTCCATAATTTAAACTCAGGATCTTCTCTATTTTCAGAGAAGATCAAATCAGGGTTTTTTTTTTTTCCTTTGTTCAATTTATTCTTGAAGACCTTCATTAGTTAACACCCCAAAATTCTTCTCTCCCAAACAGAGACAAAGCTTCTCTGGAAAGAGTAATAGCTTAGAGGAAAGGTCTTTTTTTGTTTTTAAGTGAAAAGGAAAAAAGGGACAAAGTCTTTTCTAAGATACTTCATGTCCACTGTGGAGCAGTAGAGAAAAATATAAAACTTGCTCATTAATGATGTGCAACCTCCATAGCACTAAATAAAGTCACGATGGGATGTCAAGTCAGGTAATTCTTTAGGAAAGCATGTTTGTTAAGTCAACATTTTCCTCAAATGGTAGAGGTTAATATTAACATGCTTTCCTAGAAAAACACTCACTTCCTTACCATAAATCACAAAACAAAGAAGGCAATTTAGAAATCACTTTTAAAACCTGCAAACAAAGAAATAAAAAAAATATTGAGAGTAATAGCTAAGTGATAAGTTTCACGAAATGGTGATATTCTGTACCTTTGTCCCAAATACACTAACCTCAAGAGGAGCTGTTCTTTCTCCATTAGGTTCATATAAATCTAGAAAATTATTTCCTTATATATGGACTTTTAATTTTTAAAATCCCAAATCTGTAAGAGTACCTTAGTTTTTGGAATTAATATCAGATCAAAGAATCTTTTATTCCATAGAAGTTTTATCAGACATTTTCAAGGATTTGACCGTTTTTTTCATTAACTCTAAGTTTATACATCTGGAAGTGATATTTTGGGTTGATTTTTAAAATACTGATAATAATAAATTTATTTCTATATTATGTACCCAAAGCATGCATTGACAAAATCATCCTTTAATGACTACTATGTGTCAGACATTGCAATCAGTAATGGGTACCAAAGGGCATGGAATGGCAATGAAGAACAGGCATGATTCCTTAAACTTAACATGAACAGAATTAATGGTAAATAAGTAAATCATTTTATATTGGACAAGCATAAATATTGACTAAGAAATCTTTTTTTTTTTTTTTGAGGGCCGGGGATTGAACGCAGGGGTATTCTACCTCCGCGCTACACCCCCGGCCCTATTTTTTATACTTTATTTTGAAACCGGGTCTCACGAAGTTGCAGAGGCCTCACTAAGTAGAGAAAGAGAGAGTGAGAGAGAGAGACAGGGAGAGATAGAAAGAGAGCTGAGGCTGGCCGCGAACCCGGATCCTCCAGTCTCTGCCTCCCAAAGTACTGGGATTACAAGCATGCGCCACCACGCCTGGGGACTAAGAAATCTTGATAACCATAAGTCAGATATAAAAAGTGTATTTTAAAACAAAAACAGCAACATTCTGTATGCTTAGAAGTGCCAGATACTATATTAAGACATGGAAAGTTCTTAGTGTGCCTAAATTCCATAGAAAACCTATGAAGTGGGTATTTGTAATAGGATGCTGGGTCATAGGTGTCAGAAACCCAACTCACGCACCCCAGTCATAGGAATATAATTAGAAACCACTGGCACCAAATCTGGAAGAAATACTACCTAGTTCCTTACCCCGTCTGTCATCTCTGTTCCTCTTTGCAAGTTTCCCTCACTCTTCTTTCTCTGTCTTCAGATCAATTTCCATGGTTCTCGTGTCTACATGACAAGAACCAAAACCACTAATAAAAAGTTTGCATCTTAAATTTTTATCATCTTAAGAAAGGCTATCTTTTCTGCATTGCAAACCCAATATAGAAAAGAACCACAGTTGGCCAAAGCTTACTCAGATGCCCAATACCAGAAGAACGCTGTTCAGAAGGTGGGATGTGTTATATCAAGATAATGAGATCTTGAAATGCCAGTCTTTCTGATTTACTTTCACACTCTTGACATCTCTCAAATTAGTCAGAGGAATCCAGAAACATTTTCTACAAGGTAAGTAAAAAGGAAAAATACAGTTACATTCATTTGTTATTTTGTTTGTTGGTTTAGTTTGGTTATTATTGGTTGGTTGGTTGGTTGGTTGGTTGGTTAGTTGGTTAGTTGGTTAGTTGGTGTCTCAGAGACTTTTAGAAAGTCTCTTCCTAAAAGACTCAATAGGAAATCCCCGAAGGAATTGGGACAAGCAGATTATATAACAAAGATTAAAAGACCAGAGATGAAAAGGGAAGGAGATGGCCCCAACTCCTACATCTGGAAGGAAGATCATTGAGGGTTACCTGGGCCGAAAAAGAAGAAAGGGAATGATGGGTCAAAAATCTCTGAAGAGGACAGACTCCTCAGACCATCAGGTTCACTGGGAGGTTACGGATGAAAGGAAAGAGTTACCATGGAAATACAGCCAATCATCATTAAGTGGCAAACTCTAGGAAGCAGATTGAAAGCCAAGATAATATATACTGTCTTTACTTTTAAAGAAAAAAAGTGTGCCATGTTAGTGGCTATCCTGACTTCTGGGCAGAGAATGGTTGTGATCATCAGCTGCCTCCATCTTGGCATGTATTATATGAGCCTCTACCTGTGCCCCAAGACTTTGCAGAACCTTTTGTGAACACTATTTTTATCATCATCACAGGACACTCATAAGTCCCCCAAAACAGAGCATAGAAAACTTGAACCAACACATGCCAGTAGTGATAGGAAAGAGAAACCCCAGGATTGGTATTTGGCTGAGCTGGAGAGTGGAAAAACATATTCTTATTTCACCACCTTGGCAATTCCCAGGCTAGCCATGTGGATGACAGGGTAAATAAGGGAAATTTTTCAGAAAAAGTATAAGCATGGGTTGCAGGGGAGATGAAAATTAGGAATCTACTTGAATATAAATATTCTCACTTGACACATGAAACAGTAAATTCTTATGAGGTTAAGTCCTTTCCAAAGGTCACACAGTTAGGAAATGCTGAGCCACAGTGCACAACCAGCCAGGCTCTGAACCATGATGTGGCAGTAGCTCAACACTTCTATAAACAGAACTGCACAAGAGGTATTTATGAAAATTTTTGGAATCAGAAATCTAACTTTCAGCATCATACAAAGCAAAGAGAAGCCTTGAAAATTGATGGTTCTTAAGATACTATGTACAGAAGCAGGAGAGAAGGGGTTTGCTAATGTTTTTGGTTTTGTTTTTGTTTTTTGAGGAAGAATATGATTGTTATCTCTATCTTCATTGGTCTACATCAACAGGTCTCAAACTCAAATTATTTTTTGTGGGAAAAAAGGTTAATTTCTATGGCAACTTTGTAACGTATGCTTTTAGTTTGATAAAAATTTAGGTGGATAGATAGACAGGATCATTTGACCCACTAAGACACCAATTTTCAAGGGAAAGGGAAGATCCAAAAGCCATAGAAAATATGTGACTTCAGTCAATCCATATGCATTTTTTTAAAAAAATTTTAAATCTTGAAATTTATGGTAATCATAGATAAATCTTTAAACATGAATCATTATTTATTTATTTATTTAAATATTATTTTATTGTTTGAGTATGGCATAAAAGTAGCAAGTTAGAGAAACTTAAGTTAACATAAGTAACAAATGGAAATTTGGGCTAACAGAGTTAAAAAAGACACTGAAAATCTCTTTCTCTCTTTTCATATCTCCTGGTCTCCACTGGGTCTCATGCTCTCTTACTACATATGCATGAAGAGAAAGGTTCAAGAAATTCTGAGTTTTTGACATCACAGTTCATTTTTCAAGAACAAAGAAAAAATTCACTCCAATTTTCAAATATCAAAATCCTTTTAAGGACCCTGATTAAACCAAACTTGGTTATGTCCACCCTTGGGCTAATACCTGAGGCAAAAAGATTTGACACAAGAATTGGCTATGTTTACCGTTTTTGTGCGAGTCTTGCTAATATCACCCTATGAGAGTCACACTTCTCTTAGGGATAGGAGCAGTTGGGGACTGGAGCCATTTTATATCTAGCTTGCTGGAGTTGACTGTGTGCATCCCTTCCCAACTCCAGGGGGGCAACTTAAAATCAGCCATGGTGGGACTATTTACAGGACAGAAATCAGCATATGCTACAAACCAGGCCTTTTCTATTTCTCTGAGAGCAGGTTGTTAAGTACTTACAGAAACTCCTGAATAGGCACATTTCTCCCGAAAGCGGGAGTCACAGAGACAGAAGGATGCTGGGTAGAGATATCACTGCTACTACATGACCCATTTGTTCCCTATGAGTTCAATTAATAAGTAATATTTAGAGCCAGTGTGGTGATGCATGCCTGTAATCCCAGTACTCGGGAGGCTGAGACAAGAGGATTGCAGGTTTGAGGACAGCCTCAGCAATGTAGTGAGACTCTCAGCAACCTAGTGAGACTCTGTTTTAAAACAAAAAATAAAAGGGGCTAGGGGTATAGCTTGGAGCTAGAATGCCCCTGGGTTCAATCCCCAGTACCACAAAAAAGTAATATTTATAAAATCAGAATATTATCAACCTTTGCAATGATTTTTCTTATGAACAAAATGTTGAGATAAAAGACACTTTTTACATTTTTCACCTTGTCCAGGGCTCTTTCTACTATACCATGTGCACCTACCAGCAGAGTCAAATTATTCCAGTGTGTTATAAGTTTAGTTATTCAAAAATTTGAAGGGAATATCCTTAAATGATTGATGTAGTGATGTTCGGCTATATCAAAAACATGGCACTAAATTGATCCTTTGTGTGTGTGTGTGTGTGTGTGTTAATGGGGATTGAACCTTGAGCATTCTACCTCCAAGCTACATCCCCAGCCGTACTGAATTTATTATTTTTATTTTCTGTGGTGCTATGAGTTGAATCCAGGGGCATTTTTACCTCTGTGCAACAACCCCAGCCATATTTTACTTTTATTTTGAAACAAGATCTCGCTAAGTTGTTGAGCACCTCACTAAATTGCTGAGGCTAGCTCTGAACCTGTGATACTTCTGTCTTAGTCTCCCAAGTACTGGAATTACAGGTGTGCACCACCATGCCTGGCTTGTGTTTTTATTATTATTTTTGAAACAGGGTCTCCCTAAGTTGCTGAGGGTCTAGCTAAGTTTCTGAGGCTGGACTTGAACCTACCATCCTCCTGTCTCGGCTTCTCAAGTACTGGGATCATAGATAGGTGTGTACCACTACACCTGGCTTTAGATTATTGATTCTATTACATTTGGAGGTAACAGTAGAGAATAAACAGTAGAGTGAGTCACAGATACCCAATAGTTTTGTGGGAAGGAAATGTCAGAGGGGGAATCTATTGGAGAAGTAGAAATTCATCAGTGCCATCCAGTAGAAATAGAAAAAGTAGAATTAATACATCAAGAAAGCACTGTGTCTGCCAGCTAGAATTTAGAGAAAGGAAAATAAAATAAGGAGAGAAAATGGGCAGAATCTGGAATCACTCATATTCTTTAATCACAATAGTCAGGCCAAGCAGAGTTAAGCATCTGTCAAAATCATACTGCACAAGTTCAACTCTCAGTCATCCCACCCTAGTCCCAACACCTTATTATAACAGCTTCATAATAAGAAAACCACATGCAAATAAAATAGAGTTATTAGGGACAAAGTCTTAGACATCTATTCCATCCACCTTGGGGTGAGATCTTGGTAGGATTTAGGGAAATGGTTTGTAATGCAGAATAAGAGTTATATCATGAACCGTTTACTTCATGACAAGGGTATAAGAGATACCTAGAGCCTCTGAACTAAAGGGAAGGAAATGGAGCCAATGAGTGCTGCCAACTCTGTGCTTCTCAGGCTGGCCCCAGTAGGGGTATATCTAAGTAATAAACCATGTAGATCTCCTCATTGTCTTCCTACACATGATCACTGATGCTTGGAAGGAAGCCCTAGAAATCAGAAACAATAGACTGGGATGAGTACGTGGGATGGTACACCATGTTTCCTCCTGGTAGAAACAACATCACAAAGATGTCAGTTCTCAAATTATTGGGAAAAATAAATACTCTTTTAAAACAAGGAATACGCAGGGAGCCACCATCTTGGCCACTTCAAGCCACCTTGAAACCTTGAAATTATAAAGAAACTTAAGGAAAAGTATCTAGGAAAACAAAAGCAGCTGATCAGTAGAGTCCCTGAACACAGGGGAGCTCTGCTGTTTGCAAATCCCATTTCTCAGTAGGAATTTTAATAATCAAAGAGAGGAGGGCAGTTGGGCTATGAAACTGAGTCCCTTTTTAAATTAAAAGCAACATTCTTCCAGCTATACCCCTCCTTGGTATCTTTCCAAAGGGATTGAAATCAGAATATCATAGTAATACATGCATATCCATGTTTATAGCAGCACAATTCGCAATAGCCAAATTATAGAACCAACCTAGGTGTCCAATAGATGAATAGATTAAAAAATTATGGGATATATACACAATGAAATTCTACTCAGCAATAAAGAAGAACAAAATAATGCCATTTGCAGGAAAATGGATGGACCTGGAGAACATTATGCTAAGTGAGATCAGCCAGTCACAGAAGGTGGAGGGTCATATGTTTCCTCTCCTATGCAGAAGCTAGGGAGTAATCAGGATACCAGAGGGACTTCAGATAATGGAGGAGAAACTCCAGTGGAGCCAGGGAATTGGTCTAGGGGAAAGGCAGGGGAGGGGAGGATCAATGAAGGAATCACTTCCATCGACATTATGTACATATGTGAGAATACCAATGTCAATCTCAGTACCCTGAGGGGAGGGGAATGAGGAGGGAGCTGGGGGGAAAGCCCACCAAGTGCTGTGTGCATGTATGTCACTATCAATATGAACCGCATTATGATGTGAGACTATAATGCACCAACAAAAGTATAAAAATAAATAAATAAATAAAGCAAGCAAGCAACTTCTTTTTTTTTTTTTTTTTGCGGTACTGGGGATTGAACCCAGGGGCGTTCTACACCCCGGCCCTATTTTTTTTATATACTTTATTTTGAAACCGGGTCTCATGAAGTTGCGGAGGGCCTCACTAAGGAGAGAGAGAGAGAGAGAGAGAGAGAGAGAGAGAGCTGAGGCTGGCCACGAACCCGGATCCTCCGGTTTCCGCCTCCCAAAGTACTGGGATTACAAGCATGTGCCACCACACCCGGCAGCAAGCAACTTTTTGATAACTGCTTTTCTGAATCCCAAACTTCCTCATGCTAAGAATAAAAACTGAGAAACTACTTCCTGGTCCCAGCTAGGCATCAAGGAAACTGAAACTGACCTGTTCTCTGGCTAGCAAAACCCACATATGTGGGTCTCCTGGCTTTTGTTTCTGTAAGTTATAACTGCTTCTGTAAGACCACTGGAGAAATAATCTAACTGCTTCTCCCTAGTTTGATCACACTGCATAAAATGTATTTTTTCTTTTTCCATCATTTGCCTGTTTGCTGTTCGGTATGGCAGACAGCTGAGTCCTGGCAGCTGGGATGCAGGCAGGTTCCCCAGCTGGGCTGCCAGTAAGAGTTGCAGTGAGAGTGAGAACTGCTGCTGGAAAGATGGGGAAATGGGAAAGAGGGAGCCTCTAAAAATGGCAATAGGTTTAGAAATAGTCCAGGGAATTTTCAAGAAAAATATTTAAATGCCCATGTACACTAGCAGACTTGTGGACTGGAAATCTGAACCAGGTGATTGCTGTTTAAAATGATAAGCAAAGCTGCCGGATGTGGTAGCACATGCTTGTAATCCCAGTACTTTGGGAGGCAGAGACCGGAGGATCCGGGTTCGCGGCCAGCCTCAGCTCTCTCACTCTCTCTCTCCCTGTCTCTCTCTCTCTCTCTCTCTCCTTAGTGAGACCCTCTGCAACTTCGTGAGACCCAGTTTCAAAATAAAGTATAAAAAATAGGGCCGGGGGTGTAGCGCAGAGGTAGAGCGCGCCTGGGTTCAATCCCTGGTACCGCAAAAAAAAAAAAAAATGATAAGCAAAGCTGAGTGCTTCCCTAGACCCCTAGGCTAGCTGAAATTATACCTTTATATTTATTACTGCATTGTGTGGTGAGATCTATCGTCTCCCAATAGACTGGGAGCCCCTTGCTGGAAAGGAGGTCTCTTAGCCCAGCAGGTGCTAAACAAATATTTATTGGGTAGAGCTATTGAAAAGTACTAACATCTACTTCTCTTGCCCTAACTAATCTTAAAATTACACACCTCAGAAAAGAAATGACAAGTCTTTAGCGCTTATGCAGATATTCTCTTCCCCTTTAGATGCAAACTCATTTAAAATCAGACATTCCTAGTTTTTAAATGACTTGTTGCTTGAGGGAACAGTTTCCTGATTGAGCTACCAACTCGCTGCTGCCTTATTTATCTTGCTTTTTACTCTGGCTCAGCAGCCAGAGCCCTGTGGCATAGATGCCACGCACACAAGGTGTGCAGGAGTAGCTTGACCCAAGCTGCCCTTTGGCAGAAATGTGAAGTCACTGAAATGAGACTTTGCCTCCATCCCACCTCATCTATCAGCGGCCCTGATCAGGAAAACATTTTGTACATTTGCTTGGAACCATGAGTCTTTGGGGATCATAGTTTAAACCCATCCATTTCCTAATATCTCTACTGAGGGTGCTCGGAGTCTGATGTAAAGATCAACAAGGCCACATCTGTGACAGAGAGAGGGAGCAACGGTCTCGAGTAAACAAGGTGAGAAAACATGAAAACACATTGAAGTACGATTACCCAAGCTGAGGGCTACAGCTCTGCCAGACTAGAATCTTGAGGGAGATAGGAAAGCAATCCAGTTGGAAGATAACTGAGAAATAGAAGCTGATAATAGGTTAATGACCCAATGATGCATTCTGCATGAGAAGGCCACAGACCACAGACGTCATGTCTCTGCTCTACACTCCCCAATAAAAAAGCCTTCTTTGACCTCATTATCTAAAATAACAGGCCACCCTTACCAATCTCAGTTTTTATCTATCTGTTTGTTTGTTTGTTGCTAAGAGCCCACAAGGATTAATGAATAAGGGCCAGACTCTGGCTCCACACTGTTGGGATCGATTCTCAGCTTCCCTCCTCCACCGCTGTATAAATCATGCACTATTAGACAATTTAGTTAACCTCTTTGCATTTCATAATCCTCATCTTTAAAACAAGGGGTAGTAAAACTATTTCATGGTGTTGTGAGGATCAAATGAGTTAATATATGAAAAGTACTGAGAATGGTGCCTGGCACACAGTAAATACCATATAAATCTATGCTGTTATTATACCTCATTCATCACTACCTGATATTTCTCCCATCCCCTGGGTATGAAAGACACACCACACACATACACACGGGCACAAATTGAAAGTTCCACAAAAGAAGGAATTTTATAAAACAGTGACTAACTCATCGTATGTGCTGAGTAAATAAATTGATAAATGAGCAAAATGACAATCACTCTGATCTTGTGACAAAGTATTCTAAGTAACACTAAGATTGGGATTGATATCAATTAAACAGTATCTAATCATAAATGGGGGCAATTTGTCTGATTATATAATTCTAGACCAGAGTTCATTCTTAAAAACTTCTATAAGAAAAGCCCACCAATTGCTGTGTGCATGTATGTGACTATCACTATGAACTACATTATGATGTGAGACTATAATGCACCAATAAAAGTATATATATATAAAAGAAAAGATAGGCCAGGCATGTTGGCACACGTTTATAATCCCAGTACTTTGGGAGGCGGAGACCAGAGGATCCGGGTTCACGGCCAGCCTCAGCTCTCTCTCTCTCTCTCTCTCTCTCTCTCTCTCTCCTTATTGAGACCCTCTGCAACTTCGTGAGACCCGGTTTCAAAAAATTAAAGTATAAAAAATAGGGCCGGGGGTGTAGCGCGGAGGTAGAACGCCCCTGGGTTCAATCCCCGGTACCAAAAAAAAAAAAAAAAAAAGAAAAGATAGGGGAAAGAGTGAACAGATTACATAAACATTTAAACATTTACTAATTCACTTATTCAACAAATATTTATCAAGTGCTTACCATGTGCAAGGCATCCCTGGGGTCTTCAACAGTGGTTCAAGTGTGGATGCAAACTTCTCCCAGTTGCTCCTGTGGAAAGAATTGGAGAGGGGAAATGAAGTACTAACTTCCCAGTGAGGGTTGAACTGAGGGGATTATGTCCCTACTTGATCACAGGGGTTTCATTATTCTGGGAATAGGAAGAGGTGTCCCGGGTATCTTGGTGACCATTTTACTTCTCCTTTCTCAAAGACTATCTACTTCCTGAAAACATATATGTGCACATGTGCAGACACACAGCCTCCATTCCTAAATAACTTGGATTCCAGAGTCAAAAGGAGAGAAACAATAGCAACCTACAATAATAATACTGCCATTTAGTGAAATTAATGGATTTACATATAGCTGTAGTTTTAGCTTAATTAGTTCATATGTACATTATAAAGATGGAAAAAATACAGTCAACTAAGGAACCAGCATGCAAGTAAAGCAGAGAGATAAACACAACTCTTCTCTACTGAAACTGTGACTGTGTCCCTCTATGTTGTCTATAGAGGAGAAAAGAAGCAGGTCAACCGTGTGGAAAGAAAATTTTCTTTCAGTATAGATATTCTGTGTATGAACTGAGTCTTTTCAGGCCTTTCTCTGTGATTTGAAATGATTTCTTAAACCATATTGACATAATATTTGTGGTTAATTTGCCATATATTTGTACTGCGCATACAAGCATTATAAACCCCATAACAAAGAGCATGTTCCTAAAGTATTAAAAGAAATGAATTCTGAAGTAGCTTCAGTTAGAAGTAAAAGTAAACCTCAAAGCCGGGCGTGGTGGAGCACACTTGTAATCCCAGTACTTTGGGAGGCGGAGACCAGAGGATCCAGGTTCGCGGCCAGCCTCAGCTCTCTCTCTCTCTCTCTCTCTCTCTCTACCTAGTGAGGCCCTCCGCAACTTCGTGAGACCCGGTTTCAAAATAAAGTGTAAAAAAATAGGGCCGGGGGTGTAGCGCAGAGGTAGAACGCCCCTGGGTTCAATCCCTGGTACCGCAAAAAAAAAAAAAAATAGAAGTAAAAGTAAACCTCAGATGATTAACATAACACATTAAAAATTACTACAGACTATAATATCTAGAATTTATTTGCTATAATTATAATCTAAAAGTATAAGGAAATTTCCCAGTGATGTCAGCAAGATGGCAGAATAAGGAATCCCAACCCATATACCCAAAATAAACAATGATTTGACAACCATATATGTACAAAAGTGCCTATGTGGCACTTTGGAACATAGGTAGGGGCTTGTAACACCCCAGAGAGCCCAAGACTAAGAAACGCTGCATTTAGAAGACAGGTAGATAGCAAGCTTGCCACCACAGACCCAGGTACAGATCCAGAATCAGTTCCACCCCCTCCCATGGAATTGGCTTCATCCCACTTGTCTGTAGTCCCTGAGAACATGCCCTTTTGAGCAGGGACCCCATGGGAGCCACATCACCCATATGTGCCCTCAGTAATAGTCCTGTGCCCCCAGCATCAGTCTTGACTATAGAAAAAGAAGTATCCCTGGGATCCAAGTCTATCCCCATGTGACCTCAGTCATAGACAGTTTTGTTCATCTGGGGACCCTTCAGGATAAAGGTATCACCTGATAAAAACAGTCAGTAAATACTGGAAGAAGCAACTACTTCTTCAAATACACAGACACCAGTGGAAGGCTACAGGATTATAAAGAATCAAGCAAACATGATACCATCAAGTGAAACTAATAAACTCCCAATAACTGATAAATGGAGATCAATGAACTACTTGATAAAGAATTCAAAATGAATTAATAAGTTTGGAGAGAGTACAGATAGACAACTAAATAAAATCTGGAAAATAATACATTAAAAATGAAAAGCTTAACCAAGAAAGAGAAACTATGTTTAAAAATAGAAATCTTAATAAATACAGTAACTGAATTGAAAAACTCAATAGAGGGCCTCAACAACAGACTCAATCAAACAGAAGAAAGAATTAGCAAACTCAGAAGTAGGCCATTTGAACTTATCCAGTTAGAGGAGGAAAACAAGTGAAATAAGCCTGGAGGATATATGGGACATTGCCAAGAAAACTAATATATGCATTATGGATATCCCAAAAGGAGATATCAGTGAATTTCTCATTAAAAAGCCTGCAGGCCAGGAAAAAGTGAGATGATAAAGTACTAAGGAGAAAAAAAGCCAGCCAAGAATAATTTACCCAGCAAATATATCTTTCAAAAATGATGGGGAGGTAAAGACATTTCTAGACAAAAACTAAGGGAGTTTATCACGACTAAACCTGCCTTACAATTGCTAAAGAGAGTTCCTCATGTTAAAATGAAGACATTAAACAACACAAAAGTACATGAATATATAAAATTTACTCCTAAAGTTAAATGTAAAACATACACAGAATATTGTAATACCGTATTGATGACATATAAATTATGTTTAACACTAACATATAAATTAAAATGAAAAGTAGAAAGAAAAACTTAACCACAGAAAGTTTTAAATAGAAACCCAATATAGAAAGAAGTAAAATCTAACACTAATTTCATAAAGGGGCTGTATAGACCTTCTATATAAAATTGACAATAAGTTGTTATCAACTTAAAATAGACTGCCATAATTATAAAATTATAAGCACAAGAAGTACAGTTAAACCATAAAAGATGGGCTGGGGCTATAGCTCAGTGGTAGAGCACTTGACTATCAAGCATAATGCCCTGAGTTTAATCCCAGCATGATAAAAATAAATAAGATGAATAAATAAAATAAAGCCTACAACTACAAAAAAAATCATCAAAACACAAAGAAAGATAACAAGAGAAAAAGAGAGGAATAATAGAAATACAAAATAGCCATTAAAAATTAACAAAATGGCATGAGGAAGTCCTTACCTACCAATAACTATTTTAAATGTAAATGACCTAAACTCTCTGTGATAGTTAATCTGGATTGTCAATCTGACTAGATTATGAAACACCTCAAATTATGTGACTTTGTGTGTGTGTGTGTGTGTGTGTGTGTGTGTGTGTGTTGATGAGATGACTGACTTATGTAATGGCAGATTGAAGGGAAAGTCCTGCCTGGAATGTGGGCAGCACTGTTCTGATAGGTGCAGGACCTGGATAAAAAGGAGACAGGTGAGTGAATTATGTATGGTTCTTCCTGAGAAAAGCACATCTGCTCTTGCCTGGGATATTGGCCTTCAGCTATTCAAACTGGACTTTCACCATCATTTCTCCAGAGAGTTTCCTGGCCTTTCCATCTTGGATTGGGACTGAATTAGTGGTCACTCCTATTCTGAGACTCCAGTTCTTGGACCACTCGACCAGCTGCTGGCTCCTCTGGCTCTCCACATGCAGCTGACCACTTGGGACTACACTGCTTTGAACTGTAAACTGATTTGATAAATCCCCTGTTACCATATACATGTCCTGTGAGTTTTGTTATCCTAGTGAACCTCGACTAATGGACTATCCTAGTGAACCTTGGCTGAATGGACTAAAAAACAAGATATAATCATATGCTGCGTATGAGAGATTCATTCTAGATTTAAGAATGCAATAGGCTGAAAGTGAAGAAGAAGAAAAAAATACTTCAACTAAAAATGATTACCAAAAGTGAGTAGAGGTATCTATATCAGACAAAACAGACTTTAGGTCAGAAATTTTCACAACAGACAAAAGAGAGCATTACATAATTATAAGAGTCAATTCAGTAGAAAGATATAACAAATATGTGCAGCCAACATCAAAGTACCTAAATATATAAAGCAAACATTGACAGATCTGAAGGGAGAAATAGATATCAATACAGTAATAGTAGGAGGTTTCAATATCCAACTCTCTATAATGGATAAATCATTCAGACAGAAAAATCAGTAATGGTAGAAATAAAAGAACTGAACAACATTATAGGCCAAATGGACATAGTGGACATAAACAGTATATTCAGTATATTCCACTATAGTAGAACATTCATTCTTCTTAAGTGCATGTAGAACATTTTCCAGGAAAAGCCACAAGCTAGGTCACAAAACAAGTCTTAAGAAACTTAAAAAGATTGAAATAATTCCAAGTATATTTCCAATAACAGTATAATGAAACTAAAAGTCAATAAGGAAAGTGGAAAAAATTGTGAATAACTAGAAATTGAATATTCTCAAACAACTATTGAGTCATATAAGAAATCAAAAAGAAATTAGGATATATCTCAAGACAAATAAAAACACAATCTATCAAAACTTATAGAATGCAGAAAAAGTAGTAATAGGAAAGGAATTATTTCTTTTTTAAATGTCTACATTAAAAAAGATCTCAAATAAACAAACTTTATGAAGGAATTCAAAAAAGAACAAGTTAAACCCCAAATTAATAGAAGGAAGGAAATAATAAGGGTTGGAGCAGAAATAAGTAAAATAAAGAATAAAAACAATTTTAAAAATCAATGAAACTAAGAGTTTCTTTTTTCTCGGTATTGGGGATTGAACCCAGAGGCATTCTACCTCCAAGCTATATCCCCAGAAAGATTTTATTTCTTATTTGGAAATAAAGTCTAACTGGGTTGCTGAGAGCCTCGCTAAGTTGCTGAGGCTGGCTTTTAACCTGCAATCCTCCTGTCTCAGCCTCCCAAGTACTGGGATTACAAGCATGCACCACCATGCCCAGCTCAAGAGTTGTTTTTTTTTTTAAAGATAACAAAATAAAAAAAAATCACTAGCTAAGTTAAGAAAAAGGAGAGAAAACTCAAATAAATAAAATGATAAATGATAGAGAAGACATTATAATTAAGCCCACAGCAATTAAAATTACCATAGAGACTATAATCAACCATTATACAGGAACAAATTGGAAAATGTAGAATAAATGGAGAAATTCTTAGAAATACACAATCTGCCAAGACTCAATAAAGAAGAAAGAGAAAGCCTGAACAGGCCAATAAGGAGTAAGGAGATTGAAGTAGTAATCAATAACTCCCAAGAAGAAAAGCCCAGGAACAAATGACTTCACAGGTAAATTCTGTGAAGTACTTAAAGAGTAATTAATAGCAACTCATCTTAAACTCTTCCCTAAAATAGAAGCGGGAACACTCCAAACTCATCTCTTAGTACAGCATCACACTGATGCCAAAGCCAGAAAAAGATACCACAGAAATGAAAACTACAGGCCAATAGTGATGAACATAGATGCAAAAATTCTCAGAAAATATTAGGAAACCAAATAAAATAGCACATGAAAAGAATCACACCTCATGACCATGTAGCATTTATCCCTGGATGTAAAAATGGTTCAACATATGTGAATAAATCAACATGATAAACTACATTAATAGAGTAAAGGGTAAAATCATATAATAATTTCAATGGCTGTAAAAGAAAGCACTTGACAAGTTCTACATCCTTTCCTAACAAAAACTTTTGACAAATTAGATATGGAAGAAACTTACCTAAGCAAACAAACAAACCCAAAAAAAGGTGATTTATGAAAATCCTGTAGCTAACATCATACTTCATAGTGCAAAGCTGGGAACTATTCCTCTAAAATCATGAACAAAGCAAGGTCACCCCACTCTTGCCTCTCCTGTTCAAAACAGTACTAGAGGCATAGGTAAAGCTCTAGAAAACAAAAAGAAATAAAATGCATCAACATAGAAAAAGGAAGAGGTAAAACTGTTTGCAGTGGATATAATCTTATATGTATAAAAACCCTAAAGACTTTACTGAGAAAAAAAAACTGAATTCAGTAAAGTCACAGGATATAAAATCAACAAACAAGAATCAGTTAATGTTCTATGCACCAACAATGACCTATGTGAAAAGGAAGTTAAAAAAATAATTCCAGCCAGGCATGGTTGTGCACACCTGTAATCCCAGTACATGGGAGGCTGAGAC
>PVJS01000306.1:38345-142865 GCA_004027185.1 Glis glis
GGGAGGGAGGGAGGGAGGGAGGGAGGGAGGAAGGAAGGAAGGAAGGAAGGAAGGAAGGAAGGAAGGAAGGAAGGGCATTTACAATAGCCTAAAAAAAGAAGAAAATTTTTATGAATGAATTTAACCAAGGAGGTGTAAAACATGTATACTAAAAACTATAAAACATTGGTAAGAGACAAATTTTAAAAACACAAATAAATGGAAAGAAACCTTATGTTCATGGATTAGATAAAATGATAGTGTTAAAATGCTTCATGCCTCCCCAAACAATCTGTAGATTTAAAACAATCCCTAGAAAAATTCCTAAGGCTTTTTTTTCCTTCTTATTTGAGACAGGCTCTCACAATGTTGCCCAGGCTGGCCTTGAAATCTTGATCCTTTGGCCTTAGCCTACTAAGTAACTGGGATTACAGGCATGCACTACCACTCATGGCTTCTCCAAATGCATATTTTAGAGAAATAGAAAAAAGAATCCTAAAAGTATTGGAACCACAAAAATCCTGAATTGTCAAAGCAATTTTGAGCAAGAATAAAACTGGAGGTATCATACTCCCTGACTTAAAAAATATTACACTTCTAATCAAAACAATATGATACTGGGATAAAAATGGAACACAGAGTGGAGAGCTCAAAAATAAACCCATTCAGGCTGGGGAACTAGTTCAGTGGTAGAAGGTTTACCTTGCATATATGTGGACCTGAGTTCAATCCCCAGTAATGCAATAAAGAAGAAAGAAGAAGAACAAGAACAAGAAGAAGAACAAGACAAAGAAAGAAAAAGAAACCCATGCACTTTAAGAGTCAACCAATCTTTGACAAAGGTGCCATGAATATATAAGAGGGAAAGGACAGTCTCTTCGATAAAGGTATTGGGGAAATTAGACATCCGCATTCAACACAAATGAAATTGGAGCCTTCTCTCGCATCATATACAAACCATTAACTAAAAATAGATTAAATTTTTAAACATAAACAAAATTCTTAGAAGAAAACATAGAGAAAATGCCTCTAGACATTGAATAGACAATGATTTCTTGGATATGACATCAAAAGCACAGATAACAAAATTATAGATACACAAGTGGGATTACATTAAAATAAAAACTTTCTGCTTAGCAAAGGAAACCATTAACAAAATAAAAAGGGAAGCTACAGAATGGGAGAGAGTATTTGTAGAACATTTATCTGATAAGGGGTTAATATCCAGAATATATAAGCAACTGAAACATCTCAAGAGCTGGTTTGTTCAGTAAGAAAACAAAGAACCCATTTCAAAAATAGTTGTAATCGTTTGAATAAACGTCCCCCAAAGGTCCATTTGCTAAAGGCTTGGTCCTGGCCTGTGGCATTATTGGGAATGGTGGAGCCTTTAAGAGGTGGGGCCTAGTGGGAGGGCTTTAAGCCATTGTAGCATACCCTTGAAGGGAAGAGTGGGATTCCAGCCCCTTCCTTTTTCTCCTTTTCTTTTCTTTTCTGTTTTTGTTATCATCCTTGTAGTTTTGACCTCCCAGCCATCAGGTAATCCTCCCACCATGACATGCTGCCTCATTGCAAGCCTTAAAATAAAAGGGCCAACTACTCATCGCCAGAAATCTCTGAAACTCTGAACAACAACTAAAAAAGAAAACCTTTTCTCTTTATAACTTGATTATCTCAGGTATTTATTATAGAAATGGAAAGCTGACTGACATAATAGTCAAAGGACCTGGACAATAGGTATTTCTCCAAAGGAGATATACAAGTGACCAACAAGCATATGCAAGGGTACTCAACATCATGATCAGAAAATTCAAATCAAAACAGCCATGAGATATCACCTGTTAGGATGGCTATTCTCAAAAAACCTAGTCAACAAATGGTGAGGATTTGGAGAAAAAGGAATTCTTTTATACTATCCTGGGAATGAATGTAAATTGATGCAACCTCTGTGGAAACTGATATGTATGTTTCTCAAAAAATTAAGGTGGAATTACCCCTTAGCAACTTTCAAAATAAAAAAACAAAAAGGGCTGGGGTGTAGCTCGGAAGTAGAATGCCCATGAGTTCAATCCCCAGTACTGGGGGAAAAAAGTAGAAGAAGCAGTTTATAATTCTCTTAGGAATATTTACATTTTAAAGAGTATTACTCATCCTGGATAATTAGACAGTGTTAAACCTGGACTGAAGAGGGACTTTTAAAGCAGCAGCATTTTATTATTTAGATAAGTTTCTGCTTTGACCAACTCTAGAATGCTTGTTTGTCCTTGACATGTTTAAAAGTGAAGCTCTTACTGAAGCAAGGAAAACACCATTGAATAGTAGATGAATCTGGTAATGAAATCAACTCTGAATGAAACATGGATGTCTTTCTAAAGTACTTTCTCTCCAGACTGGAAGCTCTATGAAGGCAGGGACAGCAGTTATTTTGTTCACTGATTTTTATTAGGTACATATACCTCAATGCCTGGTACTCAACAAATAAACACTGGTAAGTACTCAACAAACACTGAATGCATCTTGAATAAATTCCCTATAGGTTCTTTAGGCTTATAATTCTTTATCATATTGTTTTATCCTTTGCAACCTTTTCCTGTAAGATTATGTATATGTATATGCACATATATTTTGTGTGTGGTACTAGGGATTGCACCCAGGGGCATTCAACCTCTGAGCTACACCCCCAGCCATATTTTACTTTTTAGTTTGAAATAGCGTCTCAAGTTGTAGAGGGCCTCGCTATATTGCTGAGGCTGGCCACAAACCTGTGATTCTGCTGTCTCAGCCTCCCAAGTACTGGGATTACAGGGGCACACCACCATGCCCAGTATCTGTGATATATTAAAATATAAACTTAATTTGAAACATTTTAACATTGAATTTAAATATCATAACAAATTTCTAGCCTCTCTTGAAATAGAGTGATCCAGAATCACAAAGTCAGGGTGGAAAAATCACAACCGCATATAGTCATGCCAGAGGGGAAAGTTATCACTTGAAACAGTTCTTTGTAACCTTCAAAATGAAGGTTTTGTTAACCTTATGAAAGCCGTGCGTGTGAACAGATGTACTCTGGAAAAACAAAATTTGATCAATACTGGCCAGAGAACAAAGGGATTCAGACCTGAATGATTTCCACATTTGGCTATTGGCTATCAATCACCAGGGACAGCGAGGACTGCTCTGCTGTGCCAGAGAGGAGCTATACTGCTTTCTGTTAGACATGCTTTCACTAAAATAGATTAATTCTTAGTCATCAGAATCTGATTTGGGCTCCAGCTTAGCAGGCTAATTTTCAGCCTATGGGAATAAAGTCACGGTAATTTTCCGATCATTTAGTGGAAAAGAAACCAGAAAAATAAAAGAAAAACAGTGCGCCAAGAGACTATCAATGTCAAATATTTCCTGCCTCTTTGGCCCACTAAACATTATCTGAGTAGCGTTTACTTTCACAAGGCATAATTCCCCTAATAATTAGGAGTGGGAGTGTTCTCAGAGTGCATAGTTTACTATTTAGGAAAATGTCACTGTATCGAGGCTAATTAAGCCTTTGCTTTTCCTCACAGTCTAGCTCTGGTTGCTATAGTTCCCTGTGATGGGAAGCAATGGTCTTGGGCTATATTTTACTGCCAAAGAAATACAGGATACTTTGAAGCAAGCAGTTATCAGCAAAGAATCTTCCAGTGGCAGTTTGGTTTTCAAGGGAATGCTCATTGGCGGCTCTTCTTTATTTCCTGCATTGCAATGACTGTCCTGTACTCCACAACCAGCTTAGCTCAAACACACGTGTTTATTTAATGCATGTATGACTTCCAGAGGCAGTTGTGCCAGTTACTGAGCACAAAATAATGACTAGGTCCTGGTCCTTACCTTTGAGATTGTCCAAGCCACAGGGGAGGCACTGTGATAAGTTCTATAAAAAGGAATTAAGTACGAGGTGCTATGGAAACCCTGTGTCTGGGGAAGTTAGAGGAGGCTTCCTGGGACAGTCACCATCCAACTGAGTCTTAAAACCAAAGAGACCTCAGAGAGAGGAGCAGAGACTCCAAAGGAGTGATAGAGGGAGTTTAGGGGAGGGAGTAGGGGGGATAGAGACATAAAGAAGGTAACAGTTGAAATAATGCTATTTGCATATATGAAATTACCAATGCAAATCTCAATGACATACACAGGGAAGGGGAGGGAGAGGGAAGGATCCAGAGAGAAGTGCTCCAAGCGTTGTGTGCATGTACGTTCCTATCATTCTCTACCTCAGTATGATGTATAATTACAAATCACCAATGGAAGTATAAAAATAAAGCTAAAAACAAAACAAAGAATTGACAGGATTATGAACTTCCAGTCAAGCCTGGAAAAGCATAGCTCCCACTTGAAACTTCGCTATGGAGATTTTTCCAATAAACTTTTCAATTTTAGATTTACAAAAGAGATGATCCCAAGGTAGTAAGGAGAGTTCTCAGTTTCCCCTCAAGTTAAAATCATACAAGACCTCAGTACCTTTGTCAAAACTAAGAAATGAACATTTACTGTTAAACAATGGACATTATTTGTATATCACCACTTCCTCCGCCAGTGTTCTCTTCATGCCTGGCATCTAATTCAGGATGCCACATGGCATTTAGTAGTCATGTTTCCTTAGTCTCCTCCAATCTGTGACCGTTTCTAAAGTTGTTTCTTGTTTTTCATGACTCTGACAATCTTGAATAGCACTGGTCAGGTAGTGCTTTAGAGTCCATTTGGGGAGCTATAACAAAATGCCTTCGATAGGGGAATGCATAAACAATAGAAATTTATTTCCCACCGTTCTTGGGGCTGAGAAGTCCAAGAGCAAGACACCAGCAAGTTCAGTGTCTGGTGAGGGCTCACCTTCTGCTTCACAGATAGCACCTCCTTGCTGTTTCCTCATGTGGTAGAAAGGGCCAGTAAATTCCCTCAGGTCTCTTTTATAAGAGAACTGATCTCACTCACGAGGGCTCAGCCTTAATGACCTAATCACCTCCCAAGATCCTACACTTAATACCGCCACATTAGAGATGAGGTTTCAATAGCGTTAATATTGAGGGAACATAAACCTTAAGACCATAGCGGGTAGTTTGTAAAACAAACTTCAGTTTGGGTTTGTTTGGGTCTTTCTCGTGATTAAATTGGAATTGTGTGTTTGGGGGAAAATATCACAGAAGTGTCTTCTCATTGCAGCAAATCAGGGGAACATGATATCAACATGACATGTCATCATTGATGTTTATATTGATCACTTGGTTAAGGTAGTGTCTGATAGACACAGTAAAGTTATTATTTTTCCCTTTCCATATTCTATCTTTTAGAAAGGAGTCAGTACGTCCATCCCACACATAAAGGGAGAGGACTTCAGCTTCACCTTTGAATGGACAAGTATTTACATTTATTACTTGGAATTCTTTTGTAAGGAAGATTGATCCTTTCTCCTCTGTTTATTTATTCAGCCACTTGTTTATATCATTTTGGTTTATAATAAACATTTTGGTTTATTGTCCAATCACATATTATTTGTTTTATTGCCCATATCGTTCCTCTTTTAGGTTAGTTCCTGTGCCCTTTTGCCATGCCCATATCTTCCTTAGTTCAGTACTTTCTTCATTTTGGCACTGTAGGACGCTCCGGATCATCCTGCATCGTTCATGAACCAGCCCTAGAATCAGCCGTTTCCTCAAGGGATCTGCTTCCTTTTATTGGAAAATAGTATTTAGAAACTGTCTCAGCCAGGGTCTGGAGCTAAGGGCATGGCGGCAGGAAGCAGAGACAGGGAGAGAGTGAGGCTCTGCCCCCACATCATGGAGGCTGGAAGCAAGAGAACCACAAGCAAGCAGACTGAAGACACAAGGACCATCCCAAGACCACAACCCAGGACCCACCTTCTCCAGCCACAACCCACCAGGCCTAGGTTATCGCCCAGATAAATCCATTACAATGGATTTATCAACTGATGAAGTTACAACCCTCAGGACTTAACTATATCAACCCTGAGCTCTTCAGGGGACATTCTATATCTGACCGTAACAGAAACTGAAGTATGAGTACTGAGTATGGATTTTTTTTTATAATGTGTTTAAATGTTAAATCATAAGGATAAAAAATAGAAGAGGTTGCTACAGAAAATTAACAGAAGCTAGAAAGCAACTGGCCAACTGGAAAGTGACTCAACAGACTGAGAAAAATAAAAGGGAAACTAGCAATTGTGGAAATATAGAAGCAAGCCAACTGGTACTGACAGAAACCCAGGAAGTCTTGGAGCTGAAGGCACAAGCTGGCTCTGGAAGTAGGAGTGCAGGTGGGTTGAAAGGAGGAGAGTGGATAAAAGTCTATGAAATGAGCAGTTAGAGCTCTAGTTCCTCCCACACCATGCACACCCAGAGTATTCCTCCCCACACCAGCACAAGACTAGGGGTTTACACTCAAGAGAAGTTCTATTTTATTTATTTATTTATTTATTTATTTATTTATTTATTTATTTATTGCGGTACCGGGGATTGAACCCAGGGGCGTTCTACCTCCGCGCTACACCCCCGGCCCTATTTTTTTTTATACTTTATTTTAAAACCAGGTCTCACGAAGTTGCGGAGGGCCTCACTAGGTAGAGAGAGAGAGAGAGAGAGACACACAGAGAGAGAGAGAGAAAGAGAGAGAGAGAGAGAGAGCTGAGGCTGGCCGCGAACCCGGATCCTCCGGTCTCTGCCTCCCAAAGTACTGGGATTACAAGCGTGCGCCACCACGCCCGGCAAGAGAAGTTCTACCAGAGGACTGTGGAATTGGGTACAGTGGGCTCAGGTATCAGAACAACCCATCCTCATGGGGTTGTTCTGCTGAAAACAGGAGAATTGAATGAAACACTATTAAACAGTGAATCAGCTCAGCTCACGTCTTTTGTTGTCTGTGTGAGGACTGTCAATCAAATCAAGCATTACTCTGTGAATAAATTGGCCACACTGAGAGAAAAAGTCCCATGGGTGATGAGAATTAAAGTCCCAACAGAAGTGGCCCAGTCTACCTGGTCATGAAGCCCACAAGTCAATAATACCAAAGCATGCTCACAGATTTGCAATAACAACTCTCTTCTGCTTTTTTTTTTTCCTGAATGGTATCATACATAAAGAACATGTATCACAAACACACATACAAGTGTGTGTATGTGTATGTGTGTGTGTGTATGTGTAAAATGACTATGAAACAAACATTCTGTAGCTACCACCAAAGTCAAGAAATTATGAGATAATCCCACTACTTGGGAGGCCAAGACAGGAAGAGTGCATGTTTGAGGCCAGCCTCAGCAACTTACCAAGGCTCTCAACAACTTAGTGAGACTCTATTTCCAAATAAAAAGTAAAATAGGGCTGAGGGTGTAGCTCGGAGGTAGAACACCCCTGGGTTCGATTCCTAGCACCACAAAAAAAGAAATTTCCAGTACCATGAAAAGAAGCCACTGATTTATATTCCCTTCATTTCTTCCTAAGGATAATCACAATCCTGATTTTTAGGCATCTTTTATCACTATACTTGCTATACATGCATCACTACAATTATAGTTTATTTTGCCTGCTTTAAATTTTATATAAACAGATTTATACGAGATATGTTATTTGTGGCATGTGTCTTTCCTCAGCATACTACTTAAGTGATATATTCATGCTGATGCATGTATATGTAGCTGGTTCATTTCCATTTCTGTACACATTTCTTTCATAGTGTTAGGCATTTGTTTTCCAACTTGGGATTACTTGGAATTACTATTACTTTAATAGTGTTAGGCATAGTACTTGGAATTACTATGAATAATACTGATATGAACATTCTTGTGCATGTGTCCTGGTAAACATAAGCATAAATTTCTCTTTGATATATAACTAGGGCTAGAATTGCTCCCTGAGCTATAGATTTGACATGACAGGAATTTAAAAATCTCAATAATTTGTTTCAGAAATTGGCATGCTTATTCTAAAATAAATTTGAAAATTCAATGGACTGAGAAGTTTTGAAAAAGAATAATAGAGCTAAAGGACTCACACTATCTGACTTTAAGACTTATCGTAAAGCTACAATAATCAAGATAGGATCGTATTTGTGACAAGATAGACAAATAGGTCAATGGAAAAGAATATAAACCCACACATTTATTGTCAGTTGATTTCCAGCAAAGGTGTAAGGCAATTATCGGGAGCAGGAATAGTCTTTTTTCATACCTGGTTCTGGAAAAATTAGTTATCTATTGGCAAAATAACAAACTTTGAGTAAAATAGGGCTGGGGGTGTAGCTTGGAGATAGAATGCCCCTGGGTTTAATCCCCAGTAATGGAAAAAAGAATAATAAATAAATAAATAAGCTAAAGTTATTAAAATTTTCTAAAAAAGATTACTATAATGAAGCAAATTCATATACTAATCATTTTGTATCACATAGTTTCCTGTTTTTTATTTTTGCATCAAATATGACTAAAATCTACTCAACATGAATTCCCAGGTAAAGTACAATTTTATTCCCTATAGTCCTCATGTTGTACTTTAGATTTCTAGATCTGTTCACCCTACATATCTATTACCTTGTGTCCTCTGACATGCTTCCCCCCATTACTCCCACCCTTCCTGGCAATCACTGTTTCATTCTCTTTCTCTGTATTTGAATTCAAGTGAGATTCTGCATTATTTTCTTTCTGTGTCTGGCTTATTTCACTTAGCATAATGTATTGCAGGCTCATCATGTTGTAGCAAACAATAAGATCTCAATCACTTTTAGGGCTAAATAATATTCCATTGTATATGCATACCACAGATTCTTTATCCATTCATCCATCCCTGTTATTTCTATTATTATTTCTTAGGTTATTTCTACATCTTGGATACTATGAGTAATGCTTTAATGGACATGGGAGTGAAGATTTTGAAAAGAATTGCGTTGAATTTGTATACTGCTTTGTGTAGTATTTAACAATGTGAAGCCAGGAGTGGTGGTGCATGCTTGTAATCCCAGTACTTGGGAGGCTGAGACCGGAGGATCCAGGTTCACGGCCAGCCTCAGCTACTTAGTGAGGCCCTCCGCAACTTAGCGAGACCCTGTTTCAAAATAAAGAATAAAAACATAGGGCTGGGGGTGTAGCTTGGAGGTAAAATGCCCCTGGGTTCAATCCCCAGTACCACAAAACAAAAAAACACAATGTTAATTCTTCTGATCCATGAGCATGGACTGTCTTTCCGTATGTTTGTGTCTTCTTTATTTCATTTCTTATAGCTTTTCTTATAGCTTTCATTTTACTGATCTTTCACCTTTTTCATACTTTTATTGTTGGATTATAATTATACATCATGGTGAGATTCAAAGTTATTCATTCATACATGTACATACCAACTGGTGTATTTTCCTTCACATCCCATGCATTCTGGATTAAATTTATTTCTAGGTATAACATTTTTATGCTATCATTATAAAATGGGACTATCTTCTTTATTTCCTTTTCAGTTAGGTCATTGTTTTTGTGTAAAAATGCTAGTGATTTTTGTATGCTGATTCTGTGTCTTGCAAATTTACTAAATTCTTTTATTCTAACAGTTTTCCTGTGGAATCTTTGAAATTTTGCATATAGGACCATGTTATCTGCAAATAGAGATCATTTATCTTTTTTCTTTCCAATTTGGATGCCTTTTATTTCTTTTTCTTGTATTATTGTTCTTGCTAGTACTTCTAGTACTATATTAAATGGAAGTGATGAGAGTAAGCATCCTTGCCCTGTACTGTATCTTTGTAGAAAAGTTTATAAGGTTAGTTTCGTGTTTTTCATAAATGGCCATTATTATAATGAGGAGATTTTCTTCTATACTTGAACTGTTGAGAGTTTTTAATCAAGAAATGATGTTGAACTTCATTAAATGCTTTTTCTATGTCAATTGAGGTGATCATGTGTTTTTTTAATCTTTCATTCTCTGAATGTGATATATCACATTGACTGATTTGTGTATGTTAAACTAGTCTTAGATGCCAGGGATAAAACTTACTTGGTCATTGTTAGATATGAAATGTCCCCTAAAGAGCTTATTTATTAATATTCAGGGTTGATATAGTGGAGTCATGAGGGTTGTAATCCCAGCAGTGGATAAATCCAAATGGCTTTATCTGGGTGTGGCTGGAGATGGGTCCCTGAGGGTGTGGCCTTTGGGATTATATAAAGAGTTCCTTTTTACCCTGCTCTCTCTCTCTCCCTTTTCTCCTCCATGATGTAAAGAGCACAGCACCATGCCCTGAGATCCGAGGTCCCCAACCTCACATGGACTGAGCCTGAAACCATAAGAAAATAAATCTTTCCTCTAAGTTGTGTGGTCAGATATTTAGATTATGTCTGCAAGAATGCTGGCAGATACAGTCATGATCTATAATTATTTTGATGTGCTGTTGGATATGGTTTGCTAACATTTTATTGAGATTTTGGCATTGATGTTCATCAGAGAAATTGGCCTGTACTTTTCTCATTACGCCTCGTCTGGCTTAGGTATCAAGATGGTATTGGCTTCATAAAATGTGTTTGGAAGTATTCTTCCAGTTCTGTTTTCCAGAAGAGTATAAAAATATTTCTATTAGTTCTTTGAATGTTTGATAGAATCAATCTGTGAAGCTATCTGTTCTTGGATTCTTGGATTTTTTAAAAATGTTTGATTATTTCTTCAATATCTATACTTGTTATTGGCTATTTTTTCTTGGCTCAATTTTAGCAGGTTGTATTTTTCTAGGAATTTATCCATTTCCTCTAGGTAATTTGTTGGCATATAATTGTTCAAAATAGTCTCTTATAGATCTGTTGTGATTTCTTCATTTTATTTTAATCATTTCTTTTTTTCCCTTAGACTAGCTAAGGGTCTACCAATTTTATTTATTTACTGAAAGAACTAATTGTGTGTGTGTGTGTGTGGTACATTGAACCCAGGGCCTCATACATGCTAGGCCAGCACTCTGTCACTGAGCTATATCCCAAACCCCTCTTAATTTTATTGATTGTATCTCTGGTTTTTTGTTTTCTATTTTATTTATTCTGTTCTTTTATATTTCTGATCTTGCATTTCTTTCCTTCTGCTAGTTTTGAATTTAGTTTGGTCTTTTTTCTGGTTTGTGTGACATAATGTAAGACTATTTGGAATCTTTCTTCTTTTTAAATATAGGCATTTGTTGCTTTAAACTTCCCTCTTAGAACTTTTCCTGCAACCAATAGGCCTTGGTGTATTATGTCTTTTTTCTCAAGATAATTTTTAATTTCCCTTTGGACTTCTTCTCTGACCTATCAACAGTTCAGAAGCATGTTGTTTAATTTCTATGTATTAGTTAAGCTTCCTCCTGTTGATTTCTAGCTTCATATCACTGTGGTCTGAAATGATGCTAGATATCATTTCAATCTTCTTATTTTTGTTAACATTTTTTTTGTGTCCTAACATACAATCTATCCTGAGAAATGCTTCATGTGTGCTAAAGAAAAATGTATATTATACTACTGTTAAGTCCTTTTGGTCAAAAGTGCAATTCAAGTCTTGTATTTCCTTATTAATTTCCTGTGTGGTTGAGCCGCACATTGTTGAAAATAGAGTACTGAAGTCCTCTACTATTATTATATTGGTGTCTACATCTCCCTTAATATCCATCAATATTTCTCCATGCATTTAGGTGCTCCAATGTTGGGTGTGTATGTATTTACAGTGCTTATGTCCTCTTGGTCAATTAACTCCTTTTATCACTAATGACCTATTCGTCTTATGCAACAATTTTTGTCTTGAAGTCTATTGTATCAAATTTAAGTGTAGCCACTCCTTCTTCCCACTGGTTACCATTTGCAGGCAATATCTTCTAACATCCTTTCACTTTCAGTCTATGTGCGCCTTTAAAGCTTAAGTAGGTCTCTTATAGACAGCATTCATGGGATCTTGTTTTCACCCACTCTGTGTCTTTTGAGTAGAGAATTTAATCCATTTACATTCAAGGTTATTATTGATAGGAAAGGACATACTACTGCCATTTTGCTATTTGTTTTCTGGTTGTTTATATCTTTTTTCTTTTTCTTCCTCTTTTGTTGCCTATCTTTGTGATATGACAATTTTCTGTGGTGAAAAGCTTTGATTCCTTCCTCTTTATTTGTACATCTACTGTAGTTTTGTTTTGTTTGGTGGTTACCATGAAGCTTACACAAAAATCATATAGTTATGATCTATTTTAAGTGATAACAACTCCTGTCGCAAACAAGAACTCCGAACTTCTATCCCCACCCACACAATTTAATATTAGTTAATGTCAGAACTTACATCTTTTAAATGGATATAAATAAAAATAAATAAAAGAACTTACATCTTTTATATTATGTACTCCTTAAAAACTTATTGAATCTTTATTTTTTACAATTTTGACTATTAATATGTATGAATACCATTACAATATTGGCATATTCTAGCATTGGCTATGCATTTATCTGTATCAGTGAGTTTTATACTTTCATGTGTATTCATGATAGTAATTATCATCCTTCTATTTCTGCTTGAAGAACTCCCTTAAGAATTTTGTTTAAGGCATGTTTAATGGTGTAAATTCACTAAGTTTTTTTATTGTCTGCAAAAGATTTTATTTCTTCTCTATGTCTGAAGGGCAGTTTTGCTCAATATAGTATTCTTGGCTAATACTTTCTCTTTCAGCACTTTGGACGTAGTCCATTCTCTCCTGACTTGCAATTTTTCTGCTGAAAAAATCCACTACTAGTCTAATGGATATCACCTTATACATGACTTGAAGGGTTTCCCTTGCTGCTTTTAAGTTCTCTCTTTATCTTTGACTTTTGACAATTTGATTATAGTGTGCCTCAGAGAAGACTTCTTTGAGTTGAATGTATTCAGGTACCTTAGAGCTTGGATCTGGATGTCTATGTCTCTCCTAACCTTTAGGAAGTTTTCAGCAATTATTTAATTAAATAAGCTCTCTGTTCCTTTATGTTTTATTCCTTCTGAAACTTCCATTAATGCAAATATCTTTTGGCATAATGGTGCTCTTTACATCCCATAGGCTGTCTTCACTTGTTTTCATTCCTATTTTTCCTCTGATTAAGCCATTTTATAAAACCTATATTAAAGTTAAAAGATTTTCTTCTGCTGTAAAAACTTTCAATTTTTTTCATCTATTGAATTCAACTCCATCATTTCTGTTCATTTTTAAATAATATGTCTTTGTTAAGTTTCTAATTCAGATGATGAATTGTTTTCCTGATTTCACTGAATTGTCTATTATTTGTATTTTCTTATATCTGATTGCATTCCCTTAAGATCATTAATGTGAATTTTTTTTTATTAAATCCAAAAATTCCATTTCTTTAGGATCAATTACTTGAGAATTCTTGTGATCCATTGGTAATACCGTTTCCTTGACTTTTCGTATTCCTCTGTCCCTGCCTTGATGTCTGTGCATCTTATAGAATAGTCCCTTTCTTTAAACTTTACATAATGGCTTTTGTAGGGGAAGATTTGCACCAACAGATGGGCTGACAATGCCAGTAAGACACAGTGTGGCGCTCTGGTTCTGTGCAGGCACAGTGATGATCACCATTAGCAGTAGTTGCAGGTGCCTCTGTGGTCCAGGATGGAGCAGTTAGTTTATGGCAGAGATGGTGACTACCCAAGTTATTAGCATGAGGACTTTAGACCCTTTTCCTCGGTGGCGAGTCTTATCTCAGGGGCTCTCTTCTCATGTTGGGGCTGACATGGGTTGCAGTCACAGCGGCAGTGGGAGCCAGGGCACATGTGCTCCGAGCTCCTGTGGAGCTGGGTTTCTGGGCTTAGGTTCTTGCAAAAGCATTTTTGAGGCACAGTTCATGCTCCAAGGTACAAGTGAATGCAATTTTCCCACAAAGCCCAAGTCTGAAGTGCACTCTGAGGCACACTTCAGGCCCATAGTGTTGAAATGTGGCTGCGGTTCTGATTAGGGGGTCAGGGCACAGCACTGGCGTGGCTCTGAGAAAGAAGGGGTGCTCCAGAGGCTTGGTACCCTGGGGTTAGGGTGCAGCTACAATCTGGGACACAGAACCAACAGGACATGGTAATGAAATATCATACAATGGTGACTCTGGACCCTGGGATGGTGGGACATGGTAGTAGCCAGAGCTCTGTGAGGGCAGGTACAGCAGCAGCAAGAATCTAGAAATGGTATGATGCCTGATGCCACTGTGGCTTGGGCCCCAGGGGGCTAGGAGTGGTGCAGTGATAACTCCACTCCCTGGAGAGGAAGGGTGCTTCAACAGCTCAGAATGTTGGGGTGACTTCACTTCCAAGTTGGTAAGGGGCTGCAGTTGTTTGGCATGAAGGGTGGGGTGGCAAAGCTCAAGGTTCCAGTTGAGATTCAAGGGACTACATCTGCTTAGTTTCAGAAACTGTTGCTGCTCCCCATCAGCAGAGCCTCTGGACCCCTCAGCCTGGGACCTTGTATAGCTGTGGTGTCAGGAGGAATGACTACTCTGTATGCTGGAGGCTTGAGTCCCAGGGAGCAGGGAGGCTGCCTCAACACTGGTGCAGAATGGGAGGTGGAGACTGTTGAAGTGTGCCGGAGGCCTAAGGTTTCCTGGGGCAGGGTGCTGCCTTGGTTGTGGCACCTGGGGGAGCAACTGCTCCAGTACTTTAAGGCTCTGGGTCCTCAAGGTTAGGGCACAGCTTTGACTTGGCCCTGCGCTCTATAAACCTGATCTAGTCTGGCTTTCACAGACTCATCTTCCACCCTGATGCCATTCCCAGACCTTTGAACTTTTCTCCTTTGGTGAAGAAAATGTGTATCTTTGGTACACAGAAGAAAGCAGATATTTGTGAATAACATTGGGAACTGTGTTAGGTTTTTTTTGTATTATTCTTCGTTTGCTATCTTTCTCTGAGGGGGGATTTGACATCCTTCTCTTGAAGGATGTTCATGTGACTTGCTTTGGGTAATGAAATATGAGACATTTTTCACGGGCTCCAGTCGATCTCTCACACTTCATTTTTCCTCCACCGTGAATGCAGCTATCTACAGATGCTTGTGCTCCATCAACTTCGATCTTGGAGCAAAGATGACACAAAACAGAGCTTCAGCCAACCTGTAATGGACTTGTTGCATAAATCAGGAACAAACCTTTGTGGTTATGAGCCTATGTGTTTTTGAAACCTTTGTTACCTCAACATAATTTTGCCTGAGCTGACCAATACATCTTTTCTTCCCCTTTGGTGTTTTTCTGAACACATTGACCACTTAAAAGATATCCTTCAACCCTGTGAGTTTCATTGGTACCCCCCCCCCAACGGGCAGATGCTTCAGCTGTTGGTCGGGAAGATGAGTCACACTATTATGCTTCAAGAATAAGTGCTACAAAGCGGTGTCGGAGGAGGAAGGCTTACCTTGTCATTTTCTCATGACCTCACTGAGGTTGGTGTTGGAAATAGACCTGTGGAAGCCTAGCGCAGCAAGTTTTTACTTTGCCTTGGCATCAGGATGTATTCCTAGAGAACTGCTCAAGAGATCATTTTTCAAAACCCTGCTTTAAAAGATTAGAACCACCAGTATAATATCTGGGCTTGTTTTGAACTGGAACACTGAAGTTACTTTCATGGTATCAGATACTCAAAAGGTTTGAGTATCTAAGAGGAAGCATCTAAGAGTATCTAAGAGTAAGGGCTACTTCCTTAATTTATTAGTCTCTAAACTACCACTAAAAGGACATATTAATCACCTCATTCTGACAGCCATTTGTGGAGTATATTTGCCTGTTGTTCTAGTGGGATAGAGGATATAACAAAGCTAAAAGATCTCAGAATATTTATCAAAAAAGGAATAACAATACCAACCCTGCTACTGGGCAAATGGAGAGGAGGGCTATATTACTGAAAAATATTTTATAGAATATTTTTAAGTGAAACTGAGCATAGTGGCACACACTTGTAATCCCAGTACTTGGGAGGCTGAGACAGGAGGATCTCAAGTTCGAGGCCAGCCTCAGCAACACAGCAAGACTCTCAGGAACCTAGTGAGACCATGTTTTAAAAAAATATATTAAAAAAAGGACTGGGGGAACCAGGCGTGGTGGTGCATACCTATAATCCCAGTACTTGGAGGCTGAGATAGTAGAGTCACATGTTTGAGGCCAGCCTCAGCAACTTAGCAAGTCCCTCTGCAATTTAGTGAGACCCTGTTTCAAAAAGAAAAAATAAAATAGGTCTGGGGTTGTAGCGTGGAGGTAGAATGTCCCTGGGTTCAGTCCCCACCCAGTACCAGAAAAATAAATAAATAATTAAAAAAAGGGCTGAGGGTATAGACCAGAAGTAGAATGCCCTAGGTTCAATCCCCAGTAACACACACACACACACACACACACACACACACACACGAAAAAAGAGAAGGAGGGAGGGAGGGAAGAAAAGGAAGGAAGGAAGGAAGGAAGGAAGGAAGGAAGGAAGGAAGGAAGGAAGATCTTCAAGTGAAAAACTTACTTTCTAAAATACATTATTAAAATAAATTGCGATCATAATTGTGATCGTATATGGCACAGTGTAGTGGCAAGGGGACAGATGCTAGAGCCAGACTGCCTAAGCTAGCTCCACCCCTTCTCAGGTGCGTGCCTGTCTTAGGTGAGACTTCCAGGATGCAGGCTCCGAGGCAGGGGTTTCCATGCAGGAGGCTTACTGGTGAGTTCTAGGAATCAATATTTGTGAGGGAATAAGAATAGGGTTGGGTAAAAGGAAAAGAAGAACTGAGATGTAGGTGCAAAAGGACATCTGCTGACCCTATCTCGAGCCAGAATGGCCCATCAGAGGGGTCCTGAATTGGGCCCGGGGACATTGGCTGTGGATTGCTACTGAGAAAAGGGGATAACCTTGGGTGAAGCTTTGGCGCAGGGAAATTCCTAGGGAAGGACTCACCTTGACTGTCAGCAGCCAGTACACCAGGCATGAGGGCCTGGGTCTGCAAAGAATGCTGGGACATGTACTACAGCACCACACTTACCTTGGGGACATTACTTAACCTCTCTGGCCCTTAGTTTCTTCATCTATAAAAGGGAAGCAATCATATTATCTCCTTCATTGGGCTGTTAGGAAAATAAATTAATATTTGTAAGGCACCTGGAATATTGCTTACTACATAATGAGGGGATATAAGTGCTTGTTAAATAAATAGTTGTCCAGTGGAGGTTTTCAGGGAATATACTTTAACAAACAAGAAAGGTTTGTAATAGGTCCATTAATTGTTTCTATGGGGATAGTCACTCCAAAAGTGCTTCTGAATGTTTGAAAACAGTTAGTTCTCAAGCAGTTTAGAAGTTCTCCAGGAAAATCTTAAGTCTTAATTTTCTTGGAAACTACATTTTAACAATCATGCTAATATAAAGTTTATCCTATGTTTTATTCAAATTATTATATACTTTGAATTTCTGAAATAAGAATTAAAGGAGTATAATTTTTTTTTTTTGTACCGGGGATTGAACGCAGGGGCGTTCTACCTCCGCGCTACGCCCCCGGCCCTATTTTTTATACTTTATTTTGAAACCGGGTCTCACGAAGTTGCAGAGGGCCTCACTAAGTAGAGAGAGGGGGGGGGGAGAGAGAGAGAGAGAGAGAGAGAGAGAGAAAGAGCTGAGGCTGGCCACGAACCCGGATCCTCGGTCTCCGCCTCCCAAAGTACTGGGATTACAAGCGTGCGTCACCACGCCCGGCTAGGAGTATAATTTTTGACAGGTACTCTACTAAATTCTTTCCAGTCATTTTTTTCATTCCTCATTATAACCACCATAAGAGATAGATCCTATACTGTTATTACCTCTATGTACAGAGGGAAAACTGAGATTCAGAAGGGTTTACAAGGCTGGGATTATAAACTGATTGCAAAGGTTCAGTGCTTAACCAATGTACCCACTACCTTCTATATAAATTCAGCTATTCTAAGTCTTCAAAATATCTGTTTGATTTCCTAACATTATACTCAAGGAAAATGTCAGCCACTGGTGCTACTCTCCTTAGAGATTTGTAAATAACCTAACAGCATCATATTGCAACTTCTTAATGGAAAAGACAAGCTTCTCATCGCAGATGATAAGTAATTAGGATACTGAAATGCTAAATTTAACTTGTATTTATAATGAATATATCAGCTTGCGCAGTGCATTAGTCAACTTTGCATTACTGTAATGAAATAGCTGAGATAATTAACTTAAAAAGAGAAAATGTTTATTTTAGCTCACAGTTTTGGAGGTCCCAGTCCATGATCAATTGGGCACCCTTGCTTTGGGCCATTGGTGAAGCAGCACATCACGGCAGAGGTGTGTGGTGTAGCAAACTGTTCACTTCATTGGCAGGGAAGCAAAGGAAGAAAGAGAAAGACTGGGGTCCTACAATCCCCTTCAAGGGCATGCCCCTGAGGACCTGAGGAACTTTCACAGGCCCCATCACCTCCCAACAGCAGCACTCTGGGACCAAGCCTTTAACACAGCAGCCTTTGGGGGGAATGTTCAATATCTAAACTATCAAGAAGTACTTTCTAAAAGATAAATTTTGTATTAAATTGCATACTTAGTATGAGAATATGTATCATTCCATCCAAAATATGCTTTCCCCCATCATAACCTCTGATCTCAGTTTCAGCCTTCAAAAAGCTGATCCTTTAAAAACAGCTTATGCATAATCACTAATCCCCTAATTCATAGTTACTTGTACTTTTGCCCAAAGTCAGCAATTATGTCTGCCAGTTGAGTGACTTAATAATTGAAACTCCACAACTCCTAATGCTCAACTAATGCACCATCGCCACCCCCCCCCGACAATTCTACCACTAAATCTCAAGGTTTGAAATATCTTGACTAAGCTAAATTTTTTATCAGGTCAGCCTGAGATACAAGGTCAAGTTATACAGGGCAAAAGATACTGGAGGATGCTCGTTTTCAACATAGCCCATACTATAGTGCTCCTGTGCCTTCCAGCAACTAGTCTCCCCACGCCCCATCATTCCAACTCCCATTTGTTCAGATACTGGACTAAGATACTCGACTCAAAAGAGATAGACCCCCATGCCCAGACCAGTCCAGAAGATATGAATCAAATTCCCATTAGATGGCGATTAGCCCAAGTGTGGGCAGGAGATTCTTATCTGCCCAGGGAGACATAGGGGAAGTCTACCCAGCAAAGTTTCCTTTTCAAATAAAAAGGCAAAGCCTAGCCGGGCGTGGTGGCACACGTTTGTAATCCCAGTACTTTGGGAGGCAGAGACTGGAGGATCCGGGTTCGCGGCCAGCCTCAGCTCGCTCTCTCTCTCTCTCTCTCTCTCTCCCTCTCCCTCTCTCTCTTTTTCTCTCTCTCTCTCTACTTAGTGAGGCCCTCCACAACTTCGTGAGACCCGGTTTCAAAATAAAGTATAAAAAATAGGGCCGGGGGTGTAGTGCGGAGGTAGAACGCCCCTGGGTTCAATCCCCAGTACCGCAAAAAAAAAAAACAAAAAAAAAAGGCAAAGCCTAGCTATGAGAATTCCCTTTGCTCATCTACCAGTGTCTTCCTGTTTTGATGTGACAACTGAAAATGTCACAGCCATCTTCTGAACATGAACGAAGCAACCAAGAGACTCACAGAGACGCCACCCTGACAACATCTACACCATGGACAAGGGCCAGACGCTAAGGCGAAGTTAAAAAGTGTCACTGACAGACATGGTGTCACCACACTTCTCTCCATCTTTTCTCTCTCACTTCTACTTTCCAACATTATGACAACTGCCTTTTGCACGGTCAAGGGTAATATCATTTTCATTCAGTCCCCTCCAATTTTTTTTACTGTTTTGTGCTGGGTGTATGGGTTGGTTTCTGAATATTAAAATCAATAGTGTTTCCACTGAGTAACTGTGGCTATTTTAATATTATAGCTATGCTCATATTTCAGTTGAACAAGTAGTGCACTATAATTACATATCCAATATAATTACATCTGAGCCACTCAAAGGAGAAGGTCAAGTTTAAATAATCTTTCCTTACATCCCATCAATAGCTCAAACTTAAGCCTACTATATATTTGGAGTATTTACTACTCACACAGTATTATCTTTATTTTTCCTGGAGTTTCTGATAGCCTGTGTTTTCTTTTTGGAAAAATAAGCATATGCATTCTTCATATCCCTAATACGTCCAGATTATTGTTGATTGTTGGAATCCAATGTTTCTATGAAGTCTATTAATTATATTCTAATTTGTGTTTTTTTTTCAGTGTAGTTCTTTATTTTCTGTTGTATGAAAGGAAAGCCAAGAAAATATTGAGTTAATTTAAAAGGCAAATCTTTACCCCTTAAAGAAAAAATACAAACTGGTACTTTTATAACAGATCATTATAATTTACATAATATAAATGAAAATCACTAATGTATCTATGCTTGGTTTCCTTAAACTACAATGAACCATGGAAAAAGTGGAAAACAGGTTTACTTTTTAGTTACAAATAAACATCTTGGGAAAACACATAGCATGCTTAAAACAATTGTCTATGCATAGCCACTGACATAACCAAATTTTAACAGCCACCTCCTCCTCCTCCTCCTCCTTGTCCAAAGTAACCACTTCCATAGCCCCCCTGCCACCTCCTCGCTGGAATCCTCCATAGTCTCCACCAAAGCCGCCTCCATAGGCCCCTTGGAAACCTCCTTTATAATCCCCCACCACTTCCACCAAATCCTCCTTGGTAAGAGTTGGAGCCACCGCCAAAGCTTCCACCACCAAAGCCTCCACCTACTCCAAAGCATTCACTACCTCCAAAACCTCTACTACCATAGCCTCCACTGCCGTAGCCACTACCATAGCCTCCACTGCCGTAGCCTCCACCACCATATCCAGAACCTCTTCCATATCTACTTCCATTATCATATCAAGCCATCTTGGGAGGACGTGGACCATCTCCATACCATGCAGCGCCCACCATAAGGTTTATACCAGCAGGTGAAGGCCTAGAGATCTGGCAGATCACCTTCAGCATATGTTCATTAACAGGGTCCAACTGGCCAATGATATTGGTTGTTTGGTTACTTCAACAACCAGACTTTCCATGGCTGCCCGGAGGGCAGTGATGCAGGCAGCAGCTTCATGGGATATATGCAGTCTTATCCATTCATCTACAAACACAATGTTCCTATCAGACTGGACTGTCTTGGAAACAAAGAGGAGCAACTTCAAGGGAGTGACGAAGGTCATGCCTTTAGCAGAGATGGCTCAGGTTCGAATCTTTTCACCAAATAGGTGAAGGAGGAGGAAGGATACTGAAGATGGGTACTTCATGTCTTGGCAGCTAAAAGGACAATTAACAGAGGATTTGTGGGTAAGTGCATTACGCCCTTCAATGGTAAGAATCTTTCTCTTTTCCTTATGACAGCATATGTTGGGGTACACGCAAAAGGCCAGGGGAGAGATAACAACATCCAAATTATTATCTGGTCCCGTGTTAGTAAATACTTGTGTCAACAAGCATTCGTCTGGAAACCCAGAATTAATCAGAATCTCTTTAAGCTGAACCCTGGCCTCCCAAGTCATTCTTAGTATAGCATATTGAGTTTTTTGTGTTCACAAAAGTATATCTCTGCATCTTCTCCACTCATTCTAGCATCAACCCAGGCTTGGAATACTGATAAAAGGGCCACGTGATCAGAAAATCTGTTTCCAGCAAAATTCCGATGGATATAGCCCAGCCGCTTGCCCTCACTGATGAAAGGCTCTGCAAAGCAGGTAGCGGCAGAGATGGTGCAGACAGCATCTCCCACATAGAAAACACACCCCATTACCATCATTTTGCCAAAATGAGGCTCAACGGGGAGTTTATCCAGGATTTGTCCCAAAGGAGTCAATTCATCATTGATACCTAGAGCATCAAGCTCTCTGAGACTTTGTTCCGCTTCAATCACAGCATCCAAAGGTAGAGGTTCAATTGCGTTGGACAAGAATTGTCCAATTCCTCCCAGACACAGAAGTTTTATGCTCAAAGCAATTTCATGTAATGGTGTTTGAAACATCTCTGGTGTCATGTGAGTTTCAAATCTCTCAAAACGAGCTCGGCTACAAAGGTGAAAGCAGAATGCGGGGCGTACACGGCCAGCTCAGCCTTTCCGCTGCTCAAGGTTTGTGTTGGATGCACATGCTGTAGCAGAGTTAGCCATATTGTTGCGAGCAGTGAACAGCTTCACTTTCTGCTTGCAGGAGTCAATGACACAAAACAACATCATTTATGGTAATTCTTGTTTTATATTCCAATTTGGACTGGTTTATACAATTTTTTTGTCTTTCAAATGCCTTTTAAAAAATGCTATTATATACTTAAGTTTCCCAAGTTTTAGCCATTTTGTCCATTCTATGAGGTACTTTCTTAATGTCTCTGTCCTAGCCCTTTACTTTAGTTTTGATTGGTTGCTTCTCTAGGCCTGATGCATAGCTCTTAATCTGGACTTTTACTATTCAACAAGATTGAATCAGTTGTTTTATGTGAGCTCAACTTTTTGGCTCAATTCCTCATGTACTGAATGTACTGAGTTACATTCTTGAGTAATTTCCAAAGAACAGGTGAGTGGAAAATGAACTCTTTAGAATTTGAAAAGTTCTGAATATTTTATTTTGCTGTATGCTTTATTGATAGGTTAGTTGGTTCTAGAATTTTAGGTTTAATATAATTTTCCTCCATAATTTTTAAGACGTTGCACTAATATCTTCTAGCATCCAATTTTGTTGCTGAAAAGACTCTCATGATTTGGTTCTGATTTTTGTGCAGGTAATCTCTTTTCTTGGGGAATTTAAGGTATTCTTTTTATTTGTGTGTTATAAAATTTTTACTCATTGTAATCTGAAGTTCTACAATGTTACATGTACATATTTTAAAATATTTCAGCTTTGTATATAAACACATGTATCTTCCTTAATTTCTAAGGAATTTTTATTATTTTATAGACAATATCTTCCTTTTTGTTTCCTGAACTTTTCTATGGAAATCCTCACATGTGAATTGGATCTCCTGGATTGATACCCTATACCTTTTCTGGAATACTGTTTTCTCTTTTCTTTTTCTAATTTTATCTTCCCAAAAAATCATGAGTCTATAATTTGAGATATTTCATAAACTTTATCGTCCAATTATTTTTAATCTATTTATAACTTGTAATTACATTTAGAGCTTTCAAGATCTTTTTTCATTATTTTAAAAAATCATCTTGTTTAAATTTTGCACAGGACATGTTTCTCAAATATAAAACAAATTAGAATGATTTTTATAAATTATCTTTCTAGTCTCTGAAATATTTATTTTTGAAGTTTACATTTTTATTAATCTTTTTCAGTAAGGCTTAAAGGACTTCTTCATATTTGAATTATCCACACATACCTCTGCATGTTTAGAATACGAGGAAAATGTTTGACAGGGAGCTTCATGCCTGTGTTGACTCTCGGGCCTTGCCTGCATGTACAGAAAAGTCAAGTGCTTTTTATAGAGGTTCCTAATTTCCCCAATTATCTTAGAGAGAAGCCCTTTGAATTTTTACCTAAGGACAAGAGCCTGGCATTGGGTTGACTGACAAGCAGAAGTGGTTCAACTTCCACACACCCTGTTCAGTATCCCCGCTCAGCCAGCCCCGCTTCCCATTCCCATCCCAGTCCTACCTGCATGTCTAGGTCCAAACCTTAATGAGATTCTCCTGGCCACTCAACTATGGCCTTCACTGTTGCCTACTCTGGATGTGTTCCAGGCCTCAGTCGGCTTCTTCATTGATCTTCCATCATTTGGAACATTGTGGGAGTCTCTGGTCCACCTGTGCCACTTGCATGTTTTCATCAAGAACCATTTTAATGAAGTCTTGGGACATCAAAGTCTTGGTTTATCAATTTGTACAGAAATCAGTTTTATAGTTTTTTTTAAAAAAATATATGATTTCAGCTGGGCCCAGTAATGTACACCTGTAATCCCAGATACTCGAGAGGCTGAGGCAGGAGGATTGTAAATTCGAGGCCAGCCAGGGCAGTTTAGTGAGACTCTCTCAAAATAAAAAGTAAAAAGGGTTCACTGGTAGAGTGCCCTGGGCTAAATCCCAAGTACCACCAAAATAAATAAATAAATAAATAAATAAATAAATAAATAAAAGCTTTTAGAGGCAGGGTAAGGAGTATATATATATATTTTCAAAAGCCCTAGAGGCACGGACACCAGTGAGAGGCTATTTCAATAAACCAGGTAATATATGATGGATGTCTAGATTAGTGTGATGGTCATAAAGCTATTTATAAAAAGCTGATGACTGAGATCTGCTACGGAGATGAAACATAATAATTCATTGAAGGAGTGAAATAGGCAAGAGATACAAATAAAGGCTGACATTCAGGTGTCTAGCTTGAGCAACTGTGTGACTGATGGTTCCTTTGTGATACTGGGGATATAAGAGTGTGCTTTGGTGGAATGATGGGCAAGTTTGAATCAGATACATTAACAGGTATAATTAAGCACAAATGTTCTGGAATCCATTGCATCTACCAGCCAGCAGCTCAGGAGAGAGCTGTGGGCTGATGATGCAGGTCTGGTAGTTACCAGTACACAGGCGATATCTGAAGCCACAAGAATGGATATGATTGCTGTGGCAGAACAGGAAAAGTAAGGGTCAGACCTCAGGCAGAATCTGTAAACATAATAACCTGAACAAGAGAAGAAGAGGAAGGAGAGCTCACAGAGGCAACAGAGAAGGAAGAGAAAGAGACAAAGGACTTAAGAAACACTGATATTTAATTGAGGAGGGAAAAAAGACATGAGAAAAATCTAAGATTTAGAAATACATATATGAGAAAACAGTGCCAAGAACTCTGCTATCCATCCTATGCACCCCTCTGGCAAAGGTGAACCTGCTCAACCGTCATCATCATTCAGTTTACTGTGAAGGTTTGTACTGGTCACCATGCCTCTAGTCTCTCTAACCTATTCCTCATTCTGGTAACTAAGATAAATTGTTTTCCTTCTCAATACTCTTTTTTTGCGGTACCGGGGATTGAACCCAGGGGCGTTCTACCTCCATGCTACACCCCCGGCCCTATTTTTTTATGCTTTATTTTGAAACCGGGTCTCACGAAGTTGCGGAGGGCCTTACTAGGTAGAGAGAGAGAGAGAGAGAGAGAGAGAGAGAGAGAGAAGAGAGGAGAGAGGAGAGAGAGAGAGATCGCGCGCACAGGTGCGCAGGAGTGCTGAGGCTGGCCGCGAACCCGGATCCTCCGGTCTCCGCCTCCGAAAGTACTGGGATTACAAGCGTGCGCCACCACGCCCGGCCTTCCTTGTCAATACTCTTAATGAATTGCCACTCTGCTTTATTGCAAGCCCAAACTCTGTAAGCTGAAAGAAGGGTCCTATGATATCCAACAGTACATAAACACATGCTGGACTTTTTTTCTCAGGAATTGTTCATCTCTGAAAAGCCTCATTCAGGCCTTCTCCACTCAGATCACAATCTCCTAAGCAATCCATATGCTCAGTCAGTTATCTCTACTGCACTGATACTTGCTCTGCACAGCAATGCGGTCCTATGAACCTTCAGCATTCTCGACCTTCAACCTTTTCCTCGTCCCTCCGCCCCTTCTGTCTTCACTGCCATCTCTCCTCACCACCCACCCAGCTTCCTCCCCACATGCCCTCAGTCCACCCAGTACTCGTAAGTCCACATTATTCCATGTCACCATCATCCCTTTCCTTTACTACACTTATCACAATTCTTCCTTCTTTTTTCTTTTGTCTTTCCTTTTTTATCTCTTCATATGACCACCATCCTTTTTTATTTACAACACTTATCATACGCCTGTATTTATTTTTATGAAATTAAGGCTGTATCTGTTTTTCATTTGTTGATTCATTCATTTATCTCTTCTTCTACATCACCCTCTTCCTTAAGCCAATGGCTATGTCTATTTTTTTCACAGCTTTAACCAAGCAAAGAGTTTGGTATACACTAGATGTCCAATAGTTACTGAATGATTGACCAAATGCACAGTGTCTTAGCCCATTTTCTGCTGCTATAACTGAATATCACAGAGCAGAGAATAAGAAGAGCTTACTTGGTTCATGAGTGGGGACCTGAGCTCTTGCCTCGATCTTGGGACAGAGGGTTCGGTAGCTCACAGGGTCCTGTGTTTTACTTCCTAATTCTCAGGAAGGTCAAGTATATTCCTTTACATAATGTGGCAGCTGACATAACCGAAACGGAATCAACTGTGTCAACCCTAACAAAAAATAAAGGTTATGGAGGAAGGGCTCTCACCCACGATTGCCTGATAGTAATGAGTCATCACAAGCAACTCCGCCTGAACCACCACCTTGCACGGAGGCTGCTGCAACCTTATTCAAAAAGCACTTCTGCAAGGACATCTGCCCAACCCTCGGACTGGTGCCACCTTTTAACTGATCCTTGTGATTACTGTTTCAAAATACCGTATGTAATTCTCATCATTTTTGCCTTTAAATACTTCCCCTTATCGCAACTTCATTGAATACACTCATAGTTTACTTTGGCACACATTCCAATTGTAAAGCTATATTATTCTCAAATAAATATCATTTTTAGGAGAATCTTTGTTATTTAGGCTGACAGCGATACACTAAATATAATTTGGTCCTAATTTCTTGACTCAGTTGTGTCACACATGGTAATACTTAATAAATTCTCTGTGTTGAAGAATTTACCTAATTTTCCCATATTATGATCCATTCTGAGTGTGGTTTCCACTGTTTTTTCTAGCTCAGTGATAAAATCCAAACCCCATTCACTGTCCCCATTATGACCACCACCACCAGAACCAAGGTGCTGAGATATTGCTTCTATATTGTTTCCAGGTTATTTGAGCCAGTGTCCCTGCCTCATCATTTCTGTTTGTTCAACGTAACTTTTTATTACCACCAATGGTTATTTCTCATACCTTCTACTCTTTGCTCCACTCTCCACCAACACTGCTCTCTGATGATAACTTAGAGCTAAACTGAAGTTTCCTAGAGAATTTTAAGTATCAGATGAAAGCCTGGATAGGCCCAGCCAAAGTGTGTATAATATATCTTCTGGGAATCATTTCTGCAGGAAAAACATTCTTGGATTTTGTACATTTGACTAATTATTTTAAATAATTGCTTAGCAGCTTTTTTGTTTGCTTTTAGAATTGAGTATTTACATACTCCTAAATTCAATAAAATGGTATTTTATATTTCACAAACTTCATAAAAAAATGAATGACAATATTTTCTTCTCCATAATGCCATTCCCATTACTCTTAGTTGGACATGCATTTTCTTATTTTGAACCCTTGCATGGGAGCAGTTCACTGGCAAATAGATAATTCTTAAGGATGGTGTATAATTTGGGCACTTACTTTATCTTCCTACCTGGAGGGATGAAAGCAACCTGCAGTCGGGGCTCTGACTTGCGCAGCTTTGTACTCACCCCTGCAGCACACCCAGCAGAACAACATAATGGACAATTAACAATTCGTTGAAGAGAACCACTTGACACTCGTAAATTCATAAAGTTACTTTATTTTAAGTATACATTTAATTTTGAAAAATATAAATGCTAAAATATCTCATCTTCTTCATCTCATAATTCCATAAAAGTCACAATAGAAAGCTTCATAAAACTGTAAAATACTATAATGTTATAGGAATTTTAGGCTTTATATTGGAAAAAAATTATTAGTAATATATTGAAATGTTTTCTGTTCTTTATCATTTTGTTCCACCATGTTGATCTACTTCATTTAAAATAAAAAGATGCATCATTTCTCCAAAGTTAATAAAGACTTGAGAGAATAAAAATAAGAATATCTGAAAGTGCGTATTGATTCTGAAAAGCAATGTGTACAGATATGTACCAGCCATGAAAATGGCTAAAAAGAGGCAACTATTCACTCTGTTCACATTGTAGGACTGGGACAAAGTTACTTCTGGCTCTAAAAGTTTCATTGGGTGACTTCAGCCCTGAGTTGCAATATTTAGGAAACAGAATTCAGGATTTGTGTATGTACCCATAGAGCACAATGTAATGAGCCAAGAAATAAGATATACCCAAATCTCTGGTCAAAACACAACTTGACTGATTAGCACATATTATAAAGGTTCATTTTTTAAATTTTAGGATGCAGGGGAGCTCAATAAAATCATGCTCTGAAGATTCCCGTGGCCCTTCAGAGAGTGAAGCACGGCTATCATTTGATCGTCTCTAGCCACATGCTGCCACGGGGCTTCGTGCTCATGCTGTGAGACCAGATGTGAAATATCGTGAAATATAAATAAGAAAATCTCAGGTTCCTGCACCAAAATCATTAAGTGGTATGAAAAGGATTGAAGAAAGCTTTGTCCCATCCCTAAACAATGTAACCTCTGTAATACAATTCAGATTTTTTTTTAAAAGATAGTCAGCAGTCAATACATTTCAAGTACTTTAACACAGTTACAAAAAAAAAAAAAAACTCGGAAGACAATCATTCTCTACATTAAAGACCAACATATAACTGATAAAAGATTTACTCCTTGTGTGTTGCTGCATGTGCACAAAGTACACACAAACCGAATAGCTGAGAGTGGGCAATTGCTTTTCCCCTGTTCTTTGAGGAGGGGACTGGGGAGGGAGCTTTTTGTTTTCTTACTTTCTCCTCAGTTAAATCTCCTCCTAAGCCCCACCCCTCAACCTTGATTGGAAGAGGCAACAACAATACTGCCCACGGCACACAAAATAATTAGGATTCCAAGTCAAGAAGAGGACTTTTCTCTAGGAAAACGGGGTCTCCAAGAGCTTTTGTTTTGAATGCACAAGAGGCATTAATGTTCCTCTGACAGGCAGACTCTTGGCCTACCATCTCTTTTCTTCCAACAGTCTTTTTCTAAGTTGACAGGACTCCTGGATAACAACTCTGAGTACAATTAGTTTTTGCTTCAAGAAACATACATCTTGTATCTCCAAATTCACATCAGGGAGAAAAGGCAGAAATACTTCAGTTGACTGTTCTGTTTGTGTTCAGTTTACATAGAAACAAAACCACCCCAAACTCTGGTTAGTTCTTAGCCACTAAGTAAATTCAGTTAGAATAAGATAATCTGGGGGTTCCATGAGGACCTTAGGCTTTGCTGATGAGTGTGGGAACTATCTCTGTTCCTCTGGAAGTAATGACTTTTAAAAAACTTCCCTGGGTTCCACAATCTTGAAAGGGTTTGCTTCTAACAGTTCCTTACAGTAAGTGTATGATACTATTTTGTGTTCACATCACAAATCCCAACTCTCTGTCCCAGAGTTGCAGATTATGGACAAGTGGGAATGCAGGTAGCTTTTACATCTACTCAGAGGCTAAAATGATGAGTTAAAAGTTTCTGCAGTTCTTTGAAAGTATGGACAGGGGCATGAACCTTCAAACACTTGATTCTTGGTCAGAAAAAATATATTATTATATCTAGAACTTTTATAAATGTAAACAAAAGTGCCTTTATCACTAGAGTTACGCTGAATTTATGATGCACAGCTTTCAACCATTCTACTTATGCTTCCATCAGTAAAGAAAAAAGTTTTATACTAGGGTAACAGAAAACTAGATAATGTAGAATAATCATTTTTGGGATAGCTCTAAATGCAAATTTTTGATGCCAAAATTTGACATATGAAGTTTTAACACAATAGCATGTGACTCGCCACTATCATTTTTAAAAAAATGGGATCATTTATGTCCAATTTCTATAAAATTAAAGTTTTAAGATGACCAGATACTTCAAAAGTAGCAACAAAGGATACTAAAATTTTTATAAGCAAAATTTCAATAATTATAATTTAATTAATATAAGAATCAGTAGGTGCATATTATGAAACCAAAGTAAATGGTTTCATTCTGCTTCTAGTACTCCTCCAAACACCTCCTATAGTGAGGATCTCTCACAATGGTGGTTCATGTGAACCCAAAATTATGGATTCAATATTTGAAATGTTATTTTAAAAATGCATACAATATAACTTATTAAAAACATGACACTTAAATACCATGATGAATTTGGTTGATAAAGGTCTAATTTTCAATAAGGTACTTTGAAACACACATACACACATACATAATATATATATATATATGTTATATATATTCAATATAATATATATATTCATTCTTAATGTCCAACCACAAAAAATAATTATCTTTGCATCCCCCAAGAATGTGTGTGAGTACTGTTAAAGTGCATGCACATCAGATTACCTCTGCAGAGCTATCTGTATTCCAGTAACACTTTACAGGTGTGTAAATGGGCTGTTATTATTATTCCTATGGATTTTGTACTGTAAATGTGGGGTGCTGGATCAATGATACTAATACCTGTATAATGAAATATATTTGCCCTTATTTGCATAATGGTAAATTTCATGGACCCCCTGATGGATTTTCCATATGTGGTTTGGATTTTATGGAAACTGACACGAGGGGCTTGATATCTTTGCCCTTTGTCAACTGTCACTCTTTCTTTTCGTAACTTTGCACATATGTGCACCAGCCACACACAGAGCACATACACAAACACACAAATATTTCAAAATGAAAAAAATGACTACCAATACTGCAAAGGACACTGACATGGTAATATGATCAGCATCTGTGCCTGGATCCTACCGTGATCAAAACATTGGTTACTCCCATTATATAAGAATTTCTCTCTTCTCCCTCAAGCTCCTTCATAGAACAGTTAAATATCTTTTAAAGAAAGGGGAAAATGGGAAAAATGGATGCTTAGAAACATGGTGTTTTTTTTAATCTGATCCAGCCTTCCGGCTTACCTTAGAGATTGTGTATTTGTTTGTGTGTGCATGTGTGTAAAAATCACATTATATACAATACAATTTTTACAGAAAGCCTGGCAGCTACAAATAAGAGGTAGAACTACTCAAAACTATGTTTCCTGCTGCAGGAAAAATTCATTTTCTTTACAGTAATTAAAAAAAAGTTTAAAAAATTGACAAAAAATAAGTTGCAGGTTAGGCCCCATAATTTAAACAACAAAATCTAGGAAGAAAAATATTCTTCAATGTACTCAACAGATAAGTTCATTAAAGGGTTAAAAAAAGTTGCATAGGAAAAAGGGACATTCCAGCATTTGCTACAATGATGGCAATGGTTTCTCTAGAGGGAATAAAGTACCTTTAGTTTTTCTTCTTTTGATAACTCTAAGATTGGGGTTTACAAGCAAGAGCAAGTTAGATAGCAGCACTTTTTCCAGTCCTGGGGAGCTCTATAAGCAAGAAGGGACTCTGTCTGGAGGTCAGAGTTTGTTCTACCAGACAAAGACAAGCCAGTAAGCACAGCCCCAAAGCTAAAGTTTTAGGTTCCTTCAATATTTTAATAAAAGATGTTATAAAATCCTTAATACTTTTGACCTCTGCTTAATAAAAGAAAAGGACGGGATCTGTGCGTGTCTTGAGTGACGGGAATTTGGTGGTCAGAGGACACATCTGAAAACGTAAGAACAAAAGGGAGATTCCTCAGATGCTGTTTCTAAGGAACCGTGCACTAGTGTCTTGATTTTACCTATGCAAGAGAGAAGCAGAGAGAGTGTGGTGTTATTTGGCCAGTGACCAAAACAATAATTATAAAATAGACAGACAAAAAGAAAAAAATTAAAAGAACATTAACAAAACTCAGTTTTAAGAAAGACAAACAGGTTACAATGTAGTTTCTGTTCCCTTGCTCCTCCAGAAAGAATCATTGTCTTCAGGCTCAAGTTCTATTCTAATTTGAGGCACAACTTTTACTGGAGTTCTAGGAGGACTAGGGAGAAAGGAAAAAAAAAAAAAAGAAACAGTAAGTAAATCTGATTTTATTACCTGCCAAATGTTTAGTCATTTTACAGAATTCAAACGTGTCAATCTTTGCTCTCTCTTTCCCCCATCTCTTCCTTGTGTATTAAAAACAGAGACATTTTCGCCGGGCGTGGTGGCGCACGCTTGTAATCCTAGTACTTTGGGAGGCAGAGACCGGAGGATCCGGGTTCGCGGCCAGCCTCAGCTCTTTCCCTCTCTCTCTCTCTCCCTGTCTGTCTGTCTGTCTCTCTCTCTACTTAGTGAGGCCTTTCGCAACTTCGTGAGACCCGGTTTCAAAATAAAGTATAAAAAAATAGGGCCGGGGGTGTAGCGCGGAGGTAGAACGCCCCTGGGTTCAATCCCCGGTACCGCAAAAAAAAAAAAAAGAGACATTTTACATGGAGTAAATGTGCCATGAGAGTTAAGAGATTCAAGTAAAATTTTATAAGATCTGACATCTAGATTAAAAAAACTAACAAGCCCCTCAAAAGACAAAAAGAGGGTCTACCAGGTGGATAATACCGTCAGAGATTACAGGACAAGACTGACATGTGGAAAACATTTAGAGATGCCAGTCTTTTGAGAATCAAGATGGAGCTATCATCTCTAGAGCTTTGTTAGCGGGAAGGAAACTTCTGGATGAGAGCTTCCAGGAAACATCAGTTACCCTTAAACCAGGCATGACACTGAAATTATAAGAGCTAATATTGATCCTGGGCTTTAACTTAATGATACTGAAAGATCCCATTAATTCTAAGAGTAAGCAGGTCTCTTAGAATGCTTCCTACCAGTAAAAGCTATGGCAAGGTTTGGTCCTCAGGTAATTTATTTAGGATAAATCATAGAAGAGAACAAGGAGTTTTGCCAATAACCCACTACTGACTACATTTCTGTAGGGCAATCAGCCCACAGAACAAGGGAAAATACTGGGCTCTCCTTTACCTTGGCATTCCCAGCGACTCGAGGAAAGGAATTTTATCAGCATGATGTGTGGCGTTCGAGGAATGCTGATGATCTTTCTCCTGGAAAGAAAAACAAATCTGAAATCAAAAGTAGTAGACCTTTGGTAAAGTGTAAAATTAGAGTGAAAATAAAAATCTTCGCAAAAATCGATGCATCTTGTACAACTGGAAAGAGTAGGAAAGGCAAGTTTAGGCAATTCCAATAAATGCTGTATCCATTTAAGAGTCTAATTAGTGTGTTGAAACCAAAATCACTTGTTTCCTCTACTTTATGTTCTCTGGGATGGACCACTGCTGTCTTTCCAGCCAGAAGGATAAGAGGGGAATCATTCCTACACTGTGGAAGCAGGTTCTTAATGTCTGATACTTGCCCTTGAATGTCCTTCCATCTTCAACATTCACTATTTTGTCCAGCTGTCATTCAAAGGGGAAAAATTTTTTTTGAACTGTGCGTAGTGGTGCACACCTGTAATCCCAGTACTTGGGAGACTGAGAGAGGAGGATGGCAGGTTCAAGGACAGCCTCAGTAATATAGTGAGATTTTCAGCAACTAAATGAGACCCAGTTTAAAAAAAAATTAAAAGGGGCTGGGGGGTGAGGGTGTAGCTCGGAGGTAGAATGCCCCTGGGTTCAAGCCCCAGGTACCAGAAAAATATTATTGGGATACTTAGACTACAACTCTGCTTTGATCAATTTTGCTCTTTCATAGATTATAAATATTACCATGACATTAGAAAAGTTTTCAGTCAAAATGGTCATGTGTATTTTGCTTAAGTAAACTTCCAGTATCATATCAACTTTCAATTTATGTTATTAAAGGGTTTTTGAGAGGACGAAGGACATAAAATTTTACCACAAACCTTAAATTCTGGCTGGTGATTTTTTTTCCCTACGGTACTAAGGATCGAATCCAGGGGCATTCTATCTCAGAGCCTATTTTTTTTTATTCTTCATTTTGAAACAGGGTCTCACTATGTTGTGAAGGGCCTAAGTAACTGAGGCTGGCCACGAACCCGGATCCTCCGGTCTCAGCCTCCCAAGTATTGGGATTACAAGCATGCGCCACCATGCCCAGCTCTGGTGATTTTTAAAAAATACTTCAAAGGGACTATGCCAAGTTATGACACCAACAGGAGACATATGTTCTGTGCAATGTGCATTGGTTTTCTTTTGCCATTAATTCTCTAGAGATGAAAAATTAAGTCAGAAAATAGTTTGCGGAGCTTCAATTCAAAAATTCTTAACCATATCCCATTGATAAGAGTATATGGAAAATTAGCCTCAGTTAGTTACAAGATGTAGTAACAACTTGAACAAAAAAAGGTATGACTGATTTAATTCTTTGATTTTTAAATGCAAGATGGTGGACAGCCTCCAAGACCGCTTCCAAGGATGCCTATCATCTCTCAGTATTTATGTCTTTGAGTAATTCCTTCCCACACTGCAACAGAGTGGGTCTGTACAACCAACAGAATGTGGCAGAAGTGATGGTCTGTCACTTATAACATTTGATTATGAAAGATTACAGCCCCAGTCTTGGTTTCTGTCTCTTTTATCACTGGCTCTGGGGGAAGCCATATCACAAGCCAAGGAACTGGAACTTCCTGCCAAGAGCCTTGTGAGTGAGCTAGGAAGCAGATCCTAGCTCCCAGCAAGCCTCCAGAGACTCAGTCCCAGCCAACAGCTTGATGTGCAACCTCATGAGAGATGCTGAGACAGAACCACCATGTCAGCTGCTCCTAAATTTCCCAATGTCAGGAACCGTGTGAGAGAATACTCGTTTGTTTTATTAAGCTGCTATGTTTTGTGGTAATTTATTACTCAGCAATTGATAGCTAATACTCATATTTTATCAAGAGTCATTCGTTTCAAACTATTCTTGGTAACGAATAACCTCTGACTGAAGTTGAAGAGGCATTATCTATGAGAAATGGAAGTGCCTCAACTGTCTCTTTTCCTATAACTGACACGTGTGCTTTGAAGTGCCTCTGGATCTAAAAGAATACATTTTCTTCAAAGAACTCAAAGTGGAAAAGAGTTTGGAGGCAATTGTTACTTGCTATTGGAAAAGCTTGAGATATTCACTAATGTTCCTCCAGAGCGGCCTGTTAACTCAATTACCAAAGAAAAGATGGCATGTCACAAACCATTACACTGCAGCCACCAGGCTGTTACCCCAGAAAGACCAGTGCAGTTACGATGATTTTGAAATAGGAGTGAAAAAAATTAGGAAGAAAAAGCACCTAAAGAGTTGGGCTAATATTTTATGATTGCCAATTTAATTGAAAATAATAATTATTTAAAATTGTAAATGTTAACGATTGATTCATTGATCATTGAGAGACCCAGGATGCAATTTCTCTTGAGTTGATTTGATCATTGGTTGAAACCTAAGGAAGACAAACAGTAACAGACAGTGATGTAGTACTACAAGCTGCCATTCTAAGTATGAGCAGGGTGGGGGTGGGGGGAGGAAGAAAAGTCAATTTAAAAAATGGTTACAGGTTTAAAAATTGAAAAAAAAAGAAAAAAATGGTGATGACTTGGGGAAGAGAAAAGACTACCAAACAAAAATTTAAAAGGTTATGGATAAAGGAAGACGTTAAGAGTAAGATTGGGGGATATAAAAGTAAAGTTTACTAAGAATTAAGTATAAATCTTCATATAGAAAAAAAGAAAGACAAAATAAAGGGGAAGTGAATGTAGATGATAGTTTTAAAGTGTGTCTCTGCAGGTGCAAATCATATTCAAGCAAGCATGCAAGAGGTTAGTTCTACTCACTGTCGGAAGGTTTGCTATCACTTAGGAAAGGTTGCTGTTCCATGATGTCCATTGGGATTTTAATACTGGGAACCTTTTCTGAGTATGGGCAGTCAGACTGTGAAGAAAATGTACAACAGTTTTTAGAACGTTTTTATTCAGCCCCTCCTATCTCCCGGTTTTGATCGATGCTAACAGATTATTATTTCATAGTACTAAGGAGAAAAGTCCTAGCTATACTCCTTTCCAGTTTGCTAACTTTTCAGGTTCTTCATCCTCTTTCCCCCTCACATTTGTATTCCTCTCTTCTGAGTTAAATTCTAGTCCATTGAATCTAGAATCACAACAAATGGAGATTACTACAACCTCACTGTAAAGTACTCTACAAACTAGATTCCCACTCAGCAAAAATGGGCTGTCATATATGTGAAGCAAATACTCTCACTGTGAGAACAGATTAAATCTAGGAAACTTCCTAAACTATGATATGGTCTTAAAATTCTTGTTTTTTATGTTCTCAGATTATGTCTTTAGGAAAACCATGACATGTATTTCTTTCCAAAACAAGTAGAAGACTATTCTAACATCCAAAATCAAGGATCCCTCTACACAGACTCAAAAATAAAACGTCCTTACTTTAAAACTCTACCAGATAACTATTTTACAATTAAAGGTTAATTTCAATTTACTTACCAAAGATATTTGAAAACATAAGCAAACAGGAGCAAATAGAATCATAAGGAAGTATCTATATTGGTCAGATATGCAGAGAATCATAACCAAAATAAAGTGATAAAACTAGATAGCTACTCATGGGGCTGCTTAAAGAACAGGCCACCTAGCCCAAATTGTCACAGATTTTCACAGGACTACTTTACTTTAAAAAAAAAAAATCATGTTGAATCCAAGTCTATATTTGGACTGAAACATCCAATTCATCTCTTAACTGGAAGTACCAAGGAAACAGTCTTTAGTTAAAATTTAAGAAAATAAATGAGAACTAGGGGTAAAAATATAAATACATTTTAACATAAAACTTGCTACCTACATTGAAAAATTCCTTTATGGTAATCTAAAAAAAAAGTAATGGTTACAATATCCTTTCAGAGAACTAAGATAATTGCCACATATGCCTACTCTTATGACAATACCAAGAATGGTAAGTTTTATTTCAAACATTTTCCAAAATTATAGCAATTACAGATGAAGAGGTTGGCAACCACCTCTTAATCACAGCCCACCAAGCAGGTTCGAAAGGACCATGAGTGGTTCAAAACTTTGACAAGCCATAATTTTCATGACTTCTACTCATAAACAGTATGCTATAATCCTCATGTTCCGGTATGGCTACAGGTATTCAGGGAGCCCACACCATGTGACTATCAGGTGAGCATCGGACACTCGCCCTCCAAATATAGAGTCCTCAAATAATGGACTCAATGCATAGAACTTACTGCAGAGATGTACTCTAAGTTGCCTGATTAGGCTCACTGTCTAGGAACAAACATATATGTTTGCTTGTTCTGATAGAGGGGAAGTGGACAAGAGGAAGGGAAACAGAAACAAGTATCACACACTATCATTAAGAAATCTACTGGAAATATGGAGCTGAAGGTAGTAAATATTAACAAAACAGTATCATTGTTTAAATCAAATATGATTTGTTGAAAACCATATCTAAGAAGTGTAAGAACATTTTAGGAATTCATTTGATCCAACTTGGTCACTGGAGAGCAGTAAATTCGAAACATTCCCCAAGGTTGGTATTTTATTATTTTTTTCTTAAAAACCATTAGAGAAGAGGATTCTATGATATTATTCCATACATTTGTAATGCGTAATAAATCTTCAGTTTGGTGTCCATGGACATAGACTGAGGTACCTGTTTTGAAAATTTAAGATGAAATACTGCTTTAATCAACTTAATATTTCAGGTAACCTTTTCTTCTTTACAGAATGGTATAGAAACTCATTTGAAATTTTGATTTCTATTCAATGTGTAAGCACATCATTCTTCTCCATGCTTCATGTTAATCTCTGCTGTGATTTAAACACATTCTCTCCTTTTCTGCCATCACTGGAAACAGAAAATCTATATACCTGCTCTCATTTAAGATGGATGGTGACAGTCATAAAAGCTCCATCGGACTCTTTCTCTTTAGCTAAATGTGCCTTATATATTTAGCCTTTTCTTATTGGATCAATTTATCTGAAATCTAATTCTGTCTGCTGCCTTCCTACACTGTACCATTTCCAAGTTCGACAAAACGAATACAATCAGACAGACTAATCAATTGGAAATAAGCAGAGAGGCTTGGATTAGCGTTTTAGCCTTGCCACTCATGGCTGTTGCACATTTAGAAAAATGGTTTAAAGGCCTATAGCAAAGCCCCACATTGTACTCTTTAAATATACATAGTTTGATTTTATGACCATGCCTCAATAAAGCTAAAATATTTTTACATTTTTGAAAATTTAAAAATGACATAACATTTCTCAGTCTAAATTTGCTAATCTGTAAAATGGAAACAAAAATATACATTTTAAAGAGGTGTTCTGACAATTAAGGATAGGGTGGGCATGGTCAAAGTTATCAAGTCCAGAGTGGACACTAAAAATTACCTATATTCCTACTTTAGAATAGGTAACACACATACACACTCATGATACTACATGATGTGATACTACATGGTGTAAATCCAGAACAAATTTTCACATGGAAAAATAACATTTTGGTAATCCTTTCCAAAGGCTCCTGTGATAAGCTCTGAATGTGATCACGTACTTATGTGTGTGTGTGTGTGTGTGTGTGTGTGTGTGTGTGTGTGTGTGTGTTAAAGAAAAACAAATCCCAGATTTTTCTCTTGGCATTTGATTACAGATCCCTACCAGAGCATCCGTACATCTGTGAAGTAGTCTCCTAAAGAAAAATAAATGGTCAATAATTTCATTTCTTAAGTTAATTTCCTAATTGCAGGTAGACCATCTAGACTGTGACATGACAACTATAATTAAGTAAAAAGACCCCAAAATCCAATTCCCTTTCCTATTCCTTTTTTTTTTAGAGTTCCAGAGAGATAATTTAGGATAAATACCCTGCTAGATATAACTGCACAGGACTTGGGTTGAGAGCCTACTCAAATAGACACATAGATCATGTGAGGTGAGATCACTGGTATCTGTCCACATAAAGCTTAAAATTATACAAAATTGAGTAATTATCTTGGGCATAAATCTTGGATTATCAATAACAAACCAATTATAGCATTACTAAGCAGCTTCCATTATATCTGTGAGATTGGAGTTCTTTACATGTGGCGAGTTTTTTTTTTAAGAAATCATCATGTCATTATTAGTGTATTAACAATTATAAAAAATTTAGAAAACATAACAAGCCAAAGTAGGAAAATAAAGGGCAAATGAAGATAAAATGAGTGATACATTACACAACCAGATAAACCTTAGAACTCAGCCCTCCATTTCACGTTATGTAGAATAAGGACATTTTTCACATTTCTTTCTTTAACTAGCTTAACTTTGGAATTTTGGAATGTTCCTTACATCATCATTGTCACTGTCCAAACTTCCCTTCTTCTTTTTCTTTTTCTTCTCATCCTCCTTCTTTTTCTTGTCCTTTTCTGGAATGACATCATCGAGGAAGCTGAGGTCATGCTGGGAGAAGAGGTAATCCATACCTTTTCTGACAGCTACAAGTGCCAAGATCTGGAAGGGCAAATACAAAAAGTATAAAAGAAACCATGTGAGACGAAGTCATAATGAGTGTTGATACTGCACCATCAAAGTCAGCAGAAACCTATTCTGTCTAAGGCTAGAGTAAGACACTCATGTTGACTGAGTGGACTTTTACTCAGTGGAACATGATCATTTGCTTCATAGAGAAAGTTGTTTCATGAAAGTTGCAGCTGAAGCTTACATTGTTGTAACTCAAATGTATGATCATATTCAACTAGAGTTTAAATGTGCAAGGATTATTTTTCAAAGCCATTTCCTTTCATGTTAGATTTTTAATAAAATAACCAAAAGCTTAAGGGCAAAACAAGAACCTTCATATGATTTCAAATTATTCAAAATTTAAAATTATACAGGTATTTTGAAAATCTGTACAACACATAGCACACTAGGACATCTTCAAGGAGGTAGTGCGTGAGAATGAGTGGACTATTTTACTTACTGGGCCACTTCAATCACTACCATTAACTAAATACTTGCCATGTGCCTGATACTGTACTAAACTCTGAGGCAATATTATCTCTTTTATTCCTCACAACAGACTCAAGAAGTATATATCATTATCTCCATCTTCCTGCTGAGGAAAGTGAAGCTTAGAGACATTAATTATGTTATCTGAAGCCATGAAACTAGATGAACAATACAAAGGGTCCTAGTTGTCTGCTTCCAAACCCAGCATTCTTGACTTCTGTGTCTCTGGTCTATGAATTGCTTTGGAAGGGCAATTCCTTTTTCCTTCTTTCACTCCTGAAGGTACATTAAAGGTATCTTTGCTCAACAACAAATTTAGTATGCAATTAGTTACAGGAGTCCTGGCTTGGCCTCAAATTAAATCGTTTTCTTTATCCGCATCATGCCCTCCTTATGTCAGTTTCTTCATTTCCTGGAGAAATTACTAACATCTGTCCTACTGATTACAGGATTGTTTTGTGACCAAGTTAAATCTCTGAAAAAATAAAAACACTTCATAAAGGTAAAGCATTTTTCATTATTAAATAGAACAAGCAATAAATGATTTGCTAAATTTATTTCAAATTTATTATGGTTTAGTTTCAGCATTTCCAAGTTTTAGAAAAACTAGTAGTTTGGTAGGTAATATTAATAGGTAAATGGGAGTCATTTCTCATGCTCAATGTGTTGATGCAGTTTAAGAAAAAAATATAAGGGACCATTAAGAAAAAAATATGACAACAAATATATCACTATTGTTTGCTAACCATTTTTACTGTGTTCCTGGGAGAAAAAACAATGAGAAACAATAAATATACATACAATATAATAATAATAATAATTGTTGTTGTTGTTGTTGTTATTATTATTATTATTATTATTCCTGGCTAAGAGTAAGAGTAGTCTTGTAAAAAAATTTAAAATGTGGTGAATGTATGGAAATTGTTTCCAAAATTATAGGGGAGATAGAACAGATCTGAGATGACTCTGTGACCGAGTATGTGCAAGCCGGGCGTGGTGGCGCACACTTGTAATCCCAGTACTCTGGGAGGCGGAGACCCGGAGGATCCGGGTTTGCGGTCAGCCTCAGCTTGCAAATGCGCGCGTGCACGTGAGCATTCACTCTCCCTTCCTCCCTGTCTCTCTCTCTCTCCCTCCCTGCCTCTCTCTCTCTCTCTCTCTACTTAGTGAGGCCCTCCGCAACTTCGTGAGACCCGGTTTCAAAATAAAGTATAAAAAATAGGGCCGGGGGCATAGCGCGGAGGTAGAACGCCCCTGGGTTCAATCTCCGGTACTGCAAAAAAAAAAAAAAAAAAAAAGAGTATGTGCAAGCTGGGTATGGTGGTGCATACCTGTAACCCCAGTACTTGGGAAGAAGAGACAGGAGAATTGCAGGTTCAAGACCAGTCTTGGCAACTTAGTGAGACCCTGTCTCAAAATAAAAAAATTAAAAAGGCTGGGGATATAACTCAGTGGTGCAGCACTGCTAGGTTCAATCCCTAGTAACAAACAAACAAAGTGCAAGCCGGGCATGGTGGCGCAGGCCTGTAATCCCAGTACTTGGGAGGCTGAGACAAGAGGATCACAGGTTCAAGGCTGGTCTCAGTAACTAGGTGAGACCCTCAGCAATTTAGCAAGATCCTATTTCAACATAAAAAATAAAAAGTGTTGGGTTTATCTCAGAGGTAGAACACCCCTGGGTTCAATCCCCACTACCCCCCCCCCGCCAAGTACACGTATTTTCTTGCAAAAAATTGAAGGGGTATAGGAAGATATAAAATTCAGTAATGAGGCCAAACAAAGCTTGCATTTCCTCTTTCCCTTTTTTACTTCTGGAGTTTGGAGTGGAATGCCAGTTGTTTTACCTCGCTTCTCATGGAATCCTGGCAAAGGACAAAGAGTCCAGCCTTATCCTTAAACTTGGCATGATGCAAAACACAAGAACTTCAAAAGCTTAACTTCTCTAATGCACTAGATGACTTCTCACTAGTCCCCAAACACTTCTATTACTTGGATTTAAATATCCTTTACTCCTAGGTAGATTGGTTCTGTCGTACAATATTCTTGACATAACTAATGCACACTGCTGTCTATTATGTGTGCTGTACACTTGCTACTCATCACTGGTGCTCCTAACAATGCCAACCCCTTTCACTGATGAGTTAGTGGTGGCTCAAGGAGGGTCACAGATCAGCATGAATCAGAGACAGTATTTGGACTCAGGTGAGCCTGATTCTAAAGCGCACCCTAGATAGCCATAGACATGGGAACCCTAGATTACACTGTCAAAGTTGGGTCCGAGCTAGAAAATATTAGAGCTACACATAACAGACGTGTGTCTTCCATATCACAATAACCACCTATCAGTATAACCTCACAGGTGGGTTCAATGAAAGGAATGCCTACCATGACTGGAAAAATGATAGCAGCCACCGTTGACTTGAGGATCCAGAGCAGGGCCAGACACAACACCTGCAGGAAAGTGAACAGGTGGACCCTGCGCAGGGGGACGTGTCGCAGGTAGATAAAGTCTGGCTGATGCTTCAGGGGCATCAGAAGTAGCTTCAGACGATCCATAAACTGGAGAGGGAAGGGGAAAAAAAGTCCAACTGCATTACTCCAAGAGCTGATTCACAGTCATTCCCACTATACCTAACTGACCACTAGTGGTTCATATTTAGGCAAGCAGTGTCCTTTCCGAAGGACAAAGTACTGGTTAGGGAGTGCAGAAGTTTGGCCTAGCACAGGCAGACCCACAGTACGAGTCTGCTCATTTTTGTTATTATTTTGCAGGAATTTTATGCAGATAAAGGAGATAAAGTGGCAACTGAAGAATAAAATCACAAAAAACCATAAATTCTAGATGTTCATCTCCTAGTTTTCCATTTTTTACTATCTGAGTCTCAGGAGAGAGGGTTCACCCCTATTTAAGTAACGATATGCTGAAGGAAGACATCTAACTCATATATCTTGCTCTGCCTTACTTGTCTTACCTGGAAAAAGAAGAGATGATATTATGCATCATATATATTTCAGGGATGTTTTAAGAATATAGCAGAAGTATTCAATTTAAAAATGGAATGCACTGACATTTCCATAAATTCCATATTACTTGTCTATTGCATAACTCGACCAATATATCCAGCAATGTATTACCACTTCTTTTTAGAGAAGAGCCATAAGAACATTTCAGTGGGTTTCAAGATATAGACAACTAGATATGTGAAACTAAGGGAGGCTAGTGCACAGTCATGTATAAACAGGCATTGAAATGGTGATTGTGCATGCGTGTGCCAAGTGCTGTGCTTCAAAGAAGAACTGCTGAGTTGACATTGATGATGATGAATAGGATGGTATTTAAGAAGCCATCATAGGGCATTGCAAAGGAAAATGCTCAGAAAATAGTCGTTGAATTGAATAATTATGTGAACTCACAACTAATATCTATTTTCTTTCTGGACGGAAAGAAGTGTAAAAGTAAGGTGGGTGTGGTGGCGCATGCCTGTAATCCCACTACTTGGGAGGCTGAAAGAGGAGGATTGCAGGTTTAAGGACAGCCTCAGCAAGTAGTGAGACTCTCATCCACCTAGTGAGACTCTGTTTCAAAGTAAAAATAAAATCGGGCTGGGGGTATAGCTCAAAGGTGGAATACCTCTGGGTTCAATCCACAGTGCCACAAAAAAAGTGTAAAAGTAAACTAAACTAATCATGGATAATCTTCTCTGGAGTCATTTCGTATTTAAAGGGTTTTCCTTCTTCTGTTAGAGCTATTTTTGACTAGTGGGGCTCTCCTCATTTATAAAGATTGGGTTACAAAATTTCTTGCTAAATCAATCTTGCCAAAAGGGTCCAAAAGAGCATCAAGGAATAAGTAAGGAAAGGTGCAAAGACATTGGGGCAATAGCACTGTAGAGTGTAAGAAGTTCACTAGCTGTCCACTTAGCACTTGTATCCCCTATCATCATGACCTGGTTGATTCCTTAATCAATATGCACTGAGTTCCAACTATTGATAAAGCATCTAGAACACAGAGAATCAAACTCTGAATCTAGACTTGGTCATGAAGGGCAAACAAAAATGACAACTATTAGTTTGGGGGTCATATTAAGTTCATATTTTTGCATGTAGGGGAATAAAGAATATTTACAATGATGGATTAAAATATTTTTATAAATTTATACTTGCTAAACGTTTCATGGGTACAAATAAACTCACATTCACATTCATCCGATGCAGCCTGTGAAGAAACACTTTGTAGTTTGTAACGAGTATCCCTGTGGTGAAGAACGCTACTCAATGGACCTAAACAGGGAACAGTAAAGTGGCCTTTTTCCTTTTGGGGGGTCTGGCCATGTGCCCAGCTCTATCTGACTTTAAAACCAAGTTAACCTAAATTCAATAAATGAAAGCAAGGGACTATTTTGAAGTTCAAATAAATTCTTATGATGTCCACAGAACATGCAGTCTTTTCCCATTAAAACATTACTGAGTGCTAAATAAGGCTGCAATTAACAAGGTGCCAGAAAGCAGCAGCAGAACTTCCAGTTTCCTGGTGCCAATTAAATTAAACCTCAATTGAAAGACAAAGTCCCTTACAAAGTTTTCCCTAATGATTTCTTTTTAAAGGGGGTCAGGGGCTGGGGATATAGCTCAGTGCTAAAGTGCTTGCCTAGCATGGGCAAGGCCCTGGGGAAGGGAGGGAGGGAGGGAGGGAGGAAGGAAGGAAGGAAACAACAATGACCAAAAAAGGGGGGTAGGTTTTAGAGAAGTTGTGAGTAACTAAAGTTTTTGACAAAGCAGTACATAAATCACATGGACTTTCATTGTATATTGGTGCAAAGTTTTTTGAGCCCAGCCATGTGGAATGCTGATAAAGAAAGAAGAGCTTGTTCTTAGTCTAACGTTGAGGCAAGTGGCTGAACACTGAATTGAACAGCACACTGAAAGAGTTAGATATCTCTGAGACCAAACGAAAAGAAGAGGGGACAAAGGAGAAATGGAGAGAGAGAAAGCGAGGAAAGGAAGAAAAAGAAAGACTACCGCTCTCTCATTTCCTGGTCAAATGAGTTTTAACAGCCCATTTCAAGAATGGGATTTATGATAACATTTATTAACACCAGCTAAATCTTGTTGACTAAGAAATGAAATGCAGGTAAAAGGTGGATAAAGTAGAAAATAAATGTCTATTACTGGACCTTACTACTAGAAAAGCACTTGCTCCTCTGATTGCAATGGAAAACTTACCTGAACACCATTAAGTGAGGCCACCCCCATATACAGGAACACACCATAGAGTACAGGCATAGGAATAAACTGGGAAGGAAAAAATCAGATAAAAGTTAAAAACAACCATAATAAAAGCCTAAAGGGAGAGGGATCGTTTAAGTAAAGAGTGAATCTGAAACTAAAAGATGTAACAACATAATCGTCTCTCATTAGTGTGTTTTTATTGATCAATTGATGAATTTCTAGACTCTGTACTAGAAATAAATGGAGGATAAAGGGGATTTTCAATCTTCACTTGATGCCTGTTTTTTTTAAAAATGAACATTCATGGCCTTAATAATATTTTTAATTAACGGGGGGGTTGTTTTCCTTTGCCCTTACAAGCCATAGACTGTGCAACCCAGATGCTGTGTGGACTGTGAGGCCGAGTCCGCGGCAGTTGATTGCCTCACTCTGGAGACCACGGTCCCTCCATAACAGTCTGTTTCTCTCAATAATTTTTGCCAAATGATCTATCAGCTCGGTGTGTAAATGCCTCTTTCAATAAAATAGACATCAAACGACTGTCCCCTTTCTTCTTTTCAGGAATATTAAGAGGACAAGCTAATGAGAACACAGCTTGAAGGGAGCATGGAACATCTGGAAGCAATTAATTACACACATGGATTAATACCCATCTCTTAAAACTCAATTAATACATTTTCATGCATTATTTAGCAAAAAATCTTTTACAGTAATATGAAGTGTTTTAATAATGAGAAGTTCTGATGTGATGTCTGTACATTTTATCCATCCCTAGACCTGTGAAATGTAAGCATATCGAGCATGATTAGTTAAGATGCTAGAAGTCTTCTGCCTGGACAACAGAAGGATGTCAAGCTTAGATTTTGAAAAGAAGTTCAAGTAATTTCAGGATTTTTCAAAGAAAAAATACTAAAACTGCAACTCAATTAAGGCCAGTCTTAACAAATCTACATAAAGAGGCAATTGTAACCAGAAAACATAGCATGGCTTTAGAGTGATTTTTAAAGAACTACCGTATGTATTAAGTGAAGCATAATTTCTAGCAGCTTTTTTTTTCCCTTTGTGGTACTAGGGATTGAACCAGCGGTCTTGCACATGTGAGGCAAGCACTCTACCAATGAGCTACCCCCTAGCCCTAGTAGCCTTTCTTGCCATTGTCTAAAATGGTTCTGTCTCTGAGACCCTTTGGCCACTGTGAGGAAACAAGTGGATCCTAAAATGGGTCGTGACTGTCTCCAACTGTAACTGGTTAGCCAGAGGAATGGTTAAATTCCTGTGGAATAAATACATTTATTTCTATAAAATATCAAATGCTCCTTCTAAACAAGACTAACAATTCTAATGTAACTGACTTTGATCTTGAACTTAGAAAGAAATAATGACCTGAATGTTGAAGGTGGTAGGAGGGACGTGTTGGTGGAGGGGAAGCCAGTGTGTTGTAGTACCCAGCAGTTACCACAGAGAGGTGGACACATCACGTCCAACACACCTGTGTTCCCACACAGGCCTCTTTCAGAATGTGTTTCTATCCCTTACAATTATGTAAAAAAAAAAAACTAACAAAGTGATCATTTTATTGCTAAAGCATATTTCCTTTTCCCTTAGTATTTGATGATTTCTTTCTTATTTCATTTTTAATTTTGAGAGAAAGGAAAGAAAAGCAGAAGGGGGAAAGAGAAAAACAGTTCGTTCATAAAAAAAACTAGTTAGAACTCCTACAGCAGTTACTTTTTAATTCTGGTAAAACATTTTTCTAGCTTGAAAGGAAGTGTCACAAAGGGTCCATCCCTGTCCTAATCTCCACTCCTTACCTGAGCTTAGCTAAATATTTCTTCTAATGTAGTTCTAATGCCAAAATGAAGACAATTTGTCTTGGGGCTTAGGTCCATTCCCTCTGAATTTATGAGTACAGATATCATCGAATCTACCACCAAATAAAATCAGAAGGTATCATTAATATAGAAAGTCATGGGGTATGGGCAGGAATATAACTTTAGATATAAAGATGTTTTTAAAAATATTCTTTATTGGGAAGGAAATAGTACCTATAAGGAAGGTTTCTATGAAATCAATTTTTGGTCAACTTCAATGTGATACAAATATCTTTTGAAATTTGCCATTTTTTAACAATACATCTTCATAAAAATCTGCCAGTATGAAACTCTTGATGAAACTTGACAGAATTATTGGTTTAGAGGGTGTTTTTATTGAATTTGGTTCATGAGTCATATCAGGTCAATCCTGAAAAATTAATCACACTAGATTCATTCATCACAATAGAAATTTCCCAAAGGAAGGAAAAGAAGATTGTGTTTTTAGAAGATAGGGCCCCATCTTAAATTAGACCAGTATAATATATGTAGTAATCATAACTAGACATTTTTACAAAGCAAGACTGGAGAAATTCAAACATAAAAACATAAGGCATATCAGAGTTACAGGCAAATCAAGAACTGCCAAGTGATAAAATTATGCAAAGAAAATTATATAATCATTCACACCCAGAAAGGCAAAAGGCGTAATTGTAAGGTTGCATTACATTCAGTAAACACTAAAAATAAGAAACGTAAGTGATTGGTTCTATATCCAGACAGAATACTGAAATTGAGATGAAATCAAAGTTTTAACATAATCAGATCACGTCACCAAATTTTCAAATTCTGATAAATGTAGTTCTACACTTTTTTCACTTATATCTCCCTTTGATTTTCTGATAGTGTTAGGATTTTCCCAGAAGGAAAAGTGTGAAAAGAGTAACTTTAATACAAGAGGAGATTGTCACTGCCAGACACAGAATTCAGGACAGGAGTGGAGACCTCCCAGAAATATAATGGTGTGTGTGTGTGTGTGTGTGTGTGTGTGTGCGCGCGCGCGCGCGTGAGTGTGTGCGCACGCATGCGCGTGCATGCCAGAGTGAGTAAAACCCAGAGAGAGACCTTGATTACAGCACAGACAGGGAAGTTAGACAGACCTGGGTTCCAATCCTAGCTACTAGCTGTATCAGCTGTTTGACCCTAAGAAAATTATTAACTTCTCTTATCTCAGTATCCTCCTCGAGAAAGTGGCTATGATAAAGATTACATAGGAGAAAGCATCTAGTCACACGGCTCATACTAGATACTCAATAAATGATAAGTGTGGTATTGATGTCATCACTGACTGACATCAATGGGCCTGAAACTGCTAAGGCCAGCTCTCTTTAGGCTCCCAGTGATAGGGGGAAGGGGTGGTTCAGTGGAGACCAGAAGGATGGCTGATGGTGAGATCTGAAGTTCTGTTTCACTTGAGCTCTACTATATTGCCCTTTCAGTTATGGTAACTGTCTTCAGAAGCATGTTATTAAAATAATATCCCTATTCCCTTAAGCCTTAAAAGCCGAAGCTGGTATTAAAGCTGCTGACTTGCAACCTGGTCCCTGCCATTGAAGAAACTGGAATGAGGTCTGAGGAGGAGTTTGTGAAAATGCCATATTTTTCCCCACATAAGAAAGGATTTGAAACCTAACAGGGGGTCAAAGAAGCTGGGGAAGTCCATCTCATGGGAAATGAAAGGGAATGTGTTCTTTGCGGGCAAGTTTTATTTCATCTGTAAAATAATTATTAGTATCTTTTTTGTAGATGTCACTGGGGAAATAGATTTAAAAAAAACTGTGCTGAGCCCTTAATCCAATGAAAATACAATAAACAGTAGCTACTATCATCACCACCACCACCACCACCACCCCACCATCGCTTCTCTTTGCTTCCCTGGCGCAGAGCAGAGCATGCATATTGTATGAGCTCAACAAATATCTGCCAAATACAAATGAAATGCTATCTTCTACACTTTAGAACACTAAACAAATCTTAAAGATAATTTTTGGCCACTCCTCATGTTAAAGATAAACCAATTCAAGCAAAGGCAGCAGACGTAACAGTGAACTTTATTTGATCTTTATTTCCTGAGGCTTGCCAGAAAAAATGGAGAAAGTAAGCTCAAGGAACTGCCTTTCATCTTTTTGCTGCCCTTTGGTCTCCCCCAGCGTCCCCATACAGAGGACTAGCAAGAGCAGATGATATTTCCACTGCAGAAACACTGTGGAAACCAGTGCACCAGCCTGGGAAGCCAGTTATTCCTGCTTCCCAGCAGTTCTGTACTGAATCAGCAGCAAGAGTCAGTGCTCTGCGGCATGTACGACTGCAGCTGGCTAGGGTCAAGGGGTTTCTCCATGAGCTTAAAGCTGGTGCACTCTAATTCCTTACATTCTTCCACATAAAACAAATTTCTGCACAGAGATCAAAACAGAGGATATAAACGCCGTGTTCAAAGTAAGCTTGCGTAAGTGGGCAGGGGAAACCACCACCTGTACTGCTTCATGCACGGGACACCATTGCGAAGTTCATCAGAGACCATTACACTTGTGAGGGAAATAAGGAATTGGGTAGGAAAGGCGTTCATCCATTTCGTTTTAAAAAGTAAACAACGTCACACAGTTCTTTTGTTTCCATTCATTTGATCTGCATCTCAAGACAGACTTGAGTAAAACCATTCTCTGAAGCAGGTTCTCACCTGCTTCTTTAAGAAACACACGGTCACATGGAGGAGGAAGAAAGGCTCCCTTCTCTCAAGTAACCCCTGACACCACCTTCTGTGTGAATTTTGAGGTTAATTATTAATCATGACTTTTCCTTAGTTGCAAGTTAAGTTTAAGTTAAACCCTACACTCAATGTCTGCTTCTTCCTGCATTGACTTTTCAAATGACCTAACAAAGAACTGAGGATACACAGACCTCAGCAAGCTTCAATGGTAAGAAGGGCATGTGATCTGAACTTAGCTGACTTCTCTGGAGGCAGGATTCCTGAAGTAGAGACTAGCCTGATTTATGAAATAAGAAATCTCAATTGCCAATGCTTGGCTATTTTATTCTTGGGGTTCTTTCTTTTCTTTTCTTTTTGGTACTGGGGATAAACCCAGGGACATTCTACCTCTGAGCTACACCCCAGCTCTTTTTATGTTTTAGTTTGAAACAGGGTATTGCTAAGTCACAGAGGGTCTCACTAAGTTGCCGAGGCTGGCCTCAAACCTGCGATCCTCCTGTCTCAGCCTCCTATGTACTGGGATTATAGGCATGTGCTACCGTGCCTGGCTATTATTCTTGTTTGTAAATATAGGTTTTCCTATGTTTATTGTAGACTATATTATAAATATGTTGTAGAGTATATTGACAAAGCAGTTTCATTTCCCACTTTGGGGGCAAAATCTTCTAAACAAAAACATTAACTGAACTACCTTTTTCACTGATTCTTACCCTTTGGGTTAACCCAAAGTTTTAGGTAGGAATAACTATAATCATGGATATTAGCAGCAGAATGCTTGTGATTCCAAACATGGATTATTTAAGGAAAGCTAAAGGAAAAGCAAGCTCATGTTCATAGACACCCCTTCCCTCCGCATCTCTCTGGCTCCTTTCTCCACTTTCTAATCTCTTCCTGTAGATACTAAGGTGCTTTGCATTTCGGGGAAAAAAAGAATCCTTGTAAAGCACAAAAGGGCTTTCAGCTTTAACTCGACTACAACCCGCCTTATCTAGGTACAGAGAAAGAAAATACAGTTAAAAAGAGGAGTTATGAGTTTTGCAAATCTTCCTCAAAATAACAATTTATATAGTACCTGTTCTCTGTGTCCCTTTACAATCATACATGATTACTCAACTGACAGATTCTCTAGGATTAATGCCAATTTGTCATAACATACAAAAAAGAAAACTTTTAACACATCTGGCTTTTCTGAGTGAGGGTTTTATACTGTATTAATAAAAATAATATATAGATAAAATAATATACATATAAAAATAAAAGACAAAATGAAGGGTTTGGGTGGGATACATGAATCTGAACTGATGAAAATATTTCTATCTGTCTACCCCTCACTGGTCACACTCAGTGATCCCATAGAAGAAATCATCCCTAGTGGAGCATCCCACAGTCTGGGGTCCTAATTGCCCACAGCAAACTCTAAGACTGATCTCTCTGGGTGAATGAGGTCTCATTGCCTGGGAGGGTCAGCTGTCACCAGCATATCTGCTGGTGACTACAGGGGGACAGATGCTGTGAAACTCACTGCACCTTCAAACCTACCCTAGAGCTTGCTCTGCATGGGCAAAGGTGATAACAGATTTCCCTCTGTTCCTAAAGAACATAAGCGCTGTAGTCTTTTAAGCCCCTCTGTACATAACCAGAAATAATTTCTCTGAAGTTATTTTTAATCGCAGTTCCCCACGTTGTTACCTGAGAAACACAGTCCTTCCTGCATCCAGTCAGAAATTAATTCGACCAGGCAATTGATAGTGTGGAAACCAAGGACAAAAGATGAATCATTGAATATTTAACTGTTTACCAAGTATTTTGTTTCTATTGTATGCATTAGTCTAAATCCCCTAAAAGCAAAGTTAGTCTTACAGGTTAAAGTATTACAGTTCTACTTTCTAAAATTCATCTGATTGACCAAAAAAAAATAAAATTTGCTAATCTGAGGGAATTTTTTTTCTTTTCCCTATATGTACTTATATAATTGTTTGGTTTCTTTAGAAAAATGTACTGTCCTATTACTTGTGTAATTAAATGAGAATTTTAAAAATTAATGAGAACCTTAAAAATTAAAATTGTTTAAAAATAAAAATTTTCAGAAAGAAATTGGAAAGATATTGCTAACAGTGGTTGTTTATAGCTGTTATATCTTTGGCTATTTCCATGCTCTGTACTGTGGTACAAGGCATAAGGTACAAATTATCAATAATTTGTTAGTATTGTTTCTACAGTAGAAAAAAGAATAAGAAGATGTATCACAAAAGAACATTGGAAGCTTCACAAGCAGGAATATATTAATCTTCTTCTTTGGTCTTACTTCTCCTCTGAAATAAGCTTCCACATCTAGTTTATATTTATCTGGCTAGGCAGATATTCACCTCATCAATCAACCTTTCTGTTGGCTCCTAACTTTCTTAATAATCTACCAGGTACTTTTTCTTCCTCAAAAGTTCACTTCTAAAATCTTCTAATTACAAACCAGCAATTTTGCTCTAATTTCCCTTTGATAACTATTAGTCCCTGATTCAAAGAAAATAGAAATGCAGAAATAATTAAGAATAGAAGAAAAATTCAAAATGGCCATCCCAAATCACTCATGATATCCAGAAGTCTAATGTGAGAAGGGCAAGATTTAGGTGCAAGTAAATGAAGGTTAAGGAAGAAAAGATGGATAGGAAGACAAGATAGGAAGACAAGACAGTAAAAACTAAATGTGTGTGTGGAGGTGGAGATCAGTCATTCTCACAGGTCCAAAAGTTTGAATACTGGTAGTTTAATTTGGTTTAACCAAATAACTGCAAAAATACTGATAAGGGAAGGGGTGACAGGGTGAGAAGGAAATCAAGACAAGCATCTTTAGAAATCCTCTTGCTACCTGCCCCTGCTTCTGTGTGTTAAAAAACTGATCAGAATCTCACAACTATTTTAGTCTTCTCATGTCCAATTATCTGTCAGTGTTCTGAGTAGGAAGAAGAGGTGAGTGTTCCACATATTTACCTTCAAGATAGGAGCCATAAAGACTGACAGACCAGTCAGAATAAACACAAGGGTTCCAGTGACTCTTTGTTCCCTGAAACCAAACCAAAAGATTATCAATCTACCTCTTATTTTCATAAATATGCTCTTATTTTTCACTTTCAAAAAAAGAATATACATTAACCAAATCAATGTTTGGCTAAAACAGCAAAGATGTTGATATCACATAATTAATTCCTCAAAGACATCATATGAACTCAACATAACTAATCTCTTAAGACTATTGCAATATGTGATTTGAATTCATGGAGAAAGAAATGGTTCTGCTAAAGCTTTTTTCTCCTTTAAGAATCAGGAAAGAAAAATCACTTGCTCTGGGTCCATCAATTACTGGCCTCTTTGAAGCCCTTATTTTTTAAACAACTTGTCCTGTTGTGTAATTACACCTTCTTTCATAGGAGACAGATATTACATTGTCCCATATTCTAATTAACAAACAGCTCAGGGAAATTTCATGAGTGCAATAAATCACACCAGTCTAATTTCCAAATCTACAACAACAAAAGTACTTTTTAACAAATATGATTCCCATCCAACACCCCTCCCCCACCCCCCAAGAAAGAATTGCCCACTGTTGAGGCGTGGGAAATGACAGCTCTGTCCTGTGAGCTATCCACTCAAGTGCTTAGGAGCAGGGTTTGCTACAAAAAGCACTCAAAAGTGTACAAAGGTCTCCTGCCACTGCCCTTCATGGCTACCTAAATTTAACAGCTGGAGATCAAAGCTTCTCACTGCTTATTGGGACAGAAAATAGACTGGAAAATAAAAATTCCTTTCCTTCATAGAATATTAAAAATCATAAACAGACTCAAGGATGTTACAGGGCCTTTAAGTATGACTGAGATAGAGTAAGTACTGCAGTGCCCATCACCTGCATATTCAAGAAAATGAATGACCTGATTGTGTTTTTATGTTGTATCACTGAACCTTGGGTTAACCAAAGGAAATTTATATATTGTAAGAATACACCTGAAAACTTATTAAAAACTCTTTTTCTGATGAAAAGACCTTCCTAGAATAAAATATTAGGAATAAATTAACCATTACTAGCTCTATCTCCCCCAAATATGCCCATTTCCTTATGATTGACACATAGATGTGTGCCCAGTGTGTTTGTAGAGTCAGTTCCGTTCCCACGCACCTCACTCCTAGAAATTTTGGTTGTTCTCCGGGTGCAGAAGTCTCTGTCTCCATCTTCAAGCTGTCGATGTGAGCAATGGAGATGACGGTAGCAGCCACATACCACGGGAGAGCCATGAAGGAGCACACCACCATGAGGATGGCCACCCAGAAGAGATCCAGGTGGTACCCGGCTCCTTTCTGTAGAAAGACAGAACAAAACCATGGGAATAAATATTTGTACTTGTTATCTACTTGTATTTCCAGGTAGGAATTAACATTACCAAGAGAAACCGACTCACTGTCCTTGAGAAAGTATCTGCTTGGAAGGGCAGCTCCTTGAGGGAAGGGAATTCTCCCTAGAAGTTAAACACGCAGCCCCCACCTACAACCACTATAGCAGCACCTCATCTACCACAGCTCTGGATAACTTTAAGTCACAGCTTCACTGAGTGATTACTGTTAATTAACCTCTCTGCATCCAATTTTATAATCAGAAAATAGAGGTAGGTGACTACTTTGAAAAGTTATCAGGATGGTTCAATGAAGTAACAGAGGCAAAATATCTAGTAGGAACAGTAGTTGTTACACAGGAGCTCAATGAATGGAGGTAGTAGTAGTATTGTTAACGTAAGTATGATAAGCACGTTAAAAGCACGCATACTATCTACAGAGAAATTGGGAAACAAAAAGGACTTCAGATAAATGAGCAGAGAGACCAGTAGCATAGTGGAAGGGGGATGGGGAAAGAGATGGGGAAATGAAAAGGGTGACATGATGAAGGGAACAGTTCAAACAATGTGATGGACATATATGAAGTTATCAGTACCAATCTCAATACTATGTACAGGGAGAGGGAGGGAGCAGGGTGGATCCAAAGGAAAATACACCGAGTGTTGTGTGCATGTATGTTTCTATCACTCTGAGCCTCATTATGATATATAAAGAGCCAATAAAAGTATATTAAAAAATAAAAGCAGGCATTCTGTCTTCTCTTCCTGATGGTGTTTTGCAGTATGGTGTTCATCTAGATGGTACTGAGAATATGTAGACTACAGATCCCAAAGCAATCTTGAGATGGCATGCAGAAGAACATTTCTCACCTCTCATACCAAATAAAAATGACTATTTAACAACCTATTACCCATCGTCATTAAGGTAATTAATGCCCTCTTAATCAGAATGGGCTGACTCCAAACATCACCCAGTGGTCACAATAACATTTACTGGCTGGAAGAGCAGACAATGTAACAAAAGGTCTAGCTCTTTTACTCACTAAATAAATATTGTTGAATGTGTCCACACTGTTGTTCTATGGTTATATTTCTCTGCTCTATTTATGAAGAAATCAAACGCTTAATACCCCTATGGAGCCTGAGAAAACAGAGCAGTCCATTTTCACAGCATGGGAGCAGCAGCACCAAGAGTCAGAGGATGACCGATTGGAGGGAAGGTGGAGGCTGGCCTTTAGAAATGAAGCCTAGTGATTTCCATTAGGAACCCGGGGACTGTTATCATTTAGATCCTGTTACAGCTGACAGAACATTGCTCTCCTTTCACTGAAATGCCAAGACTGTATCCCTGGCTGCACACATGGGTCTAATCATGTTCCCAGAGAACTCCTAGCAGGCAAGGAGAGCTGATACAAGGGAGAAAAGTATGTATTCATTTAGTCTAGGTCTGGCTGAGAACAAAAATCATCTTGGGAGACAGGTTAATATATATGCATAAAACTGGTTCATTTCAGGAAAGCATAATAGTGTGAGTTTGGTCAGGTAGGGGGAGGGGAAGCACATGTGGATGAGCAGAAATAAAGAAATGTATTCACTAATGACTAATGAGGTGAGTATCATGATATATCTGGGATCTCAGTCATTCATTCTTTCAACAAATACTGACTGCCAGTTTGGTAGCAGGTGCTGTTCTAGCTGTTGGTAATGCATCTGTGAAAGAAACAGACAACCAGTACCTATGTGTTGGAGTACTGGATCTATGCCCTCTTCTAGTAATTGTAAAGTCTCAGGTCTAATTTTCAGGTCTTTGATCCATCTTGAGTTGACACTTGTGCAGGGTGAGAGGTTGGAGTTTAAGTCCATTTTTCTACAAATGGATAACCAGCTCTCCCTACACCATTTGTTGAAGAGGCCATCTTTTCTCCAGCATATGTTTTTTGTACCTTTGTCAAATATCAATTCGATGTAAGTGTATATGAAATTTCTATTCTGTTCCATTGGTCTATGTGTCTGTTTTTGTGCCAATACCATGCAGTTTTTTATTACTATAGCTCTGTAGTATAGCTTGAAGTCAGGTATCATGATGCCTCCTGCATGGTTCTTAGAAAAAATTCTTCCCTCATGGAGTTTCCATTCTACTAAGGGAATCAACAAACAACACACATAAACAAACTGTATAATATCTTAAATAGTAATAAGTACTAAGGAGAACTATAAGAACTTGGGCCTATACACTGATTAGGACTGGAAACCACTGGAGGGTTTTAAATGGAGTAGTGACACGATTGCTTCTGTTCTCAATATTCTGATTGCTATGTGAGAAACACATTGAGTAGGGCACAGTGAGGCCAGCTGTGTGTGGGGGGTGTTGCCAAGCTACGCAAGAGATGGTGGTGGTTGGAACCAAAGTATGAGAAATGGCTGAATTCTTCATGTACTTAAGGGTAGTACCTATAGGATTAGCTCTCTTCTGTCCATGAGCATGTCTTATGATGTTCCTGTAGAACATTCATGATCTGGCCTACAGTAGATGTATCAATATCTACAGCTTCATCCTTTCCCTGTCTGCTGCTTGAGTCCTATACTACTACCCCTTTCATCCACATGTAATTCCTCAAAAGGGTTTTGTGTCTCTCCCCATCTAGCCTCTTTGACCTGGAATAAGCTGTACTCTTCTCTCTCCTCATTGACTTTGACCTGTCCATCCTAAAGACTTAAATTGGCTTTCATCTTTTCCAGTAGTTGGCCTAGGTGAGATCAGCGAGTCAAGTTAGATTAGATCTCTTCTTTTATGTTCCTCTGTTTTTCATTTTATGCCTTTCTCTATTCTACTACTCACACTATTTTTTGAAAATATATGTATACTTATCTATCTTTGATATTAAACTGTAAGTATTAGAACCAAGACTGTATCTTTTTTTCTGTATTCTGAATACCTTAGCGGAGTACATGATACACAGCCAATTCTCAATAAAGGTTTATATTTTAAAAAGAATGATGAAGCTAGGCATGAGAATGCATGCCTGGAACTCTAGTATTTAAGTCTGAGATAAAGCCGGGCATGATGGCGCACGCTTATAATCCCAGTACTTGGGAGGCTGAGATCGGAGGATCTGGGTTCGTGGCCAGCCTCAACTACTTAGGGAGGCCCTCCGCAACTTAGTGAGACCCTGTTTCAAAATAAAGTATAAAAAAAACAGGGCTGGGGGTATAGCTCAGAGGTAGAACGCCCCTGGGTTCAATCCCTGGTACCGCAAAAAAAAAAAAGAGTCTGAGATAGAAGGATTGCAGGTTCAAGACCAGACTCAGCAACTGAGCTCTACTCCTCAAAAAAGAAAACTTTCTTGTTAATTGTAGATGTATTTAGTGAGACCCTGTTTCAAAATAAAGAATAAAAAATAGGGCTGGGGGTGTAGCTCGGAGGTAGAATGTCCCTGGGTTCAATCCCTAGTACTACAAAAAAAATGTAGATGTATGAAATATTTTCGTGGGGCATGGAGGATAACACATTAATTATCACATAGTTTCTAGCCCTATTTAGACTCAATCACTTAAATCTATGCTAGAGACACAAATACTGTAACTTATAGGCAGAATTCCTAAATCTTGTTATAAAAGAATCTATGATAATTTAAGGATGTGCACACTGGCCGTATCAATGGTTGACAGAATAGTTGTTGCAGAATAAGACATGCAGGATACTCAGTCATCTTGATGCTTTCTTGACTTACTCCACGAAGTCTGAGTTAGATATACTAGCTCTAGCACAAAGGGACCATATAATACTAAAGAGGGTGAAATGAGGACTTCAGATCATAGAACATAAAGGTAACTATGCATAATCACCAAAATAATAAAAGTTCTGGGATAAAATAATTATAGAGACATAATTATTCTGTGCCCCTTGACATCACTTCCTTCAAAAAGTCTTCCTTCCCCTTAACCACACTAAGACTTCTGGATGTTCTGAAGAAGAAGGGAAAATCATCGTGATCTAAAGGCCCAACCTGGTCTGCCTCTATGCCCCCTCTAGCCTCAATTTCCCCTCTCTCACTACAGCTGCATGGAGTATTTTAATCATCCACCCTCACCAGGTGACCTACTCTACTAAGGCCTGCACACACACAGTGATTCCTTCGCCTGCCTGGAATACTCTTTCCACCCCGCCTCATCTAGCTAATTCTGACTAATACTTTATATCTCAGTATCAATGCCACAGCCTTGGGGACCTTTCTGTACTTCCTGGCTTAGCTCAAATCCTCTCAACACATCATCACCTCTTTTCACAGCACCTGCCATGCTTGCACTGTCACATTTTACATGACTATTTGAATCCTGCCTCTCTCCCTCATAGACCAGAAGCTCCCTAAGGAAAGGGCCAGGTGTGTTTACGTTCATCACTGAAATCCCAGCATCTAGCACAGTGCCCAAAACACTTGATAAGTGTTTGATGGATAAATGAATGCATGAGCACTCATTCATTTAAAGGTATGTTGCTTGACCCTGGAAGTAAAATTACAGAAAACACAGTCCTTTCTCTCAAGAGCTTTACTGTGGTGGCAGAGCCAGATCAATCAGAAGGCATGTGTAATACTTGAGTGTTAACAGTGGCTCCAGTGGGGGTTGAGCTCGGGATGCCATTGGAGCGGCCAAGAGGGCACCAAATTCATCCCCAAATCAGAGACAGCTTGTACTTAATTTGAGTCCTAGAATGTGAGCCATAACCAACTGGGAAATTAGATATGACAACAAAGAAGAAAAACTAGGCAAAATGAACAACCGTTTTGAGAAAATGAAATAGAGTTGGTGCGAAGGAGAAGATGGGGGAGAGAGAAAATAAAGCTAAAGTTAAGAACTTTTATGTCTTGCTAAAGGCTTCGGAATTTCTTATCATAAGAGCAATGGGAAGTCACCGAAGGGTTTCAGGCAGGCAAGAGATATGACCAGATTTCTATTTAGAAGCATCCTCTGCTGGTTTATAGAAGGTATACTAGCAGTGGTCAAGACTGGAGACAGAGGACAGACATGAGAACATGCCATAGTCCAGGACTGAGAAGATGTTATTTAAAGTAACAACATCGGGAAGAGACCTGGATAGCTGGGAGAGATTTTTAAGGAGACTGAGTCCAAAGAGGGAAAAGCAATGACTTTATTTTGACAAATTTCTATGTGTAAGGCTTACAGTGTCCTACATACATTCAATTCTGGAGACAGATTTGTTTAAAGGAATGGTAAAAGCTACACCTCAAAATACATGCTGCCCCAAGCTATTGCCGTCAAGACTGCAGAACCCAAATGCTCATGTTATAGAAGTCATTCCTGCAAAACAACCCGTATGTGATGAAAATGAGCCACTCCTAAAAGTCCCCACTAGCAAAAAGCATCTGAATGACTAAATTTGAATGAATGGAAACAATGTTCAAATACTGGCACTTTTTAATATAAAAAACACTGCAAGAAATATAGAAAACAACATTTTTTCAAAAAGTGACATGAAAAACTTCTTATTTATTCCTTACCCCTCTGCCTTTCTCAGATTCTCATAATCTCTTTCCTGAATTATCCAACAGCCACCTTCCATCTTTTTACCTCTCCCTTCTTACCTTACTGCTACCAGGTTGAGGGTTTAAAATGCAATTCTGATCCCCTCAGCCACAGGCTGGTGTGTGGATGGACAGGGAGCGCAGGGACGGGCTCACTTGCTATGCTGAGGCTCCTGTGTCTGAGACAATGTGGGGAGCTCTTGAGGGTCCTAGAACATTCTGCACGCCATTCCTTCCTATGTGCTACTCTTCATACTGGTATTCTGTTCTACTCCTTGACCTTCGTTTAAATCCATTTTCTCCCTTCAAGGCCAAATCAAATTCCCCTTCTTCCTTCAACCCCCTGCAGCACCCCTCAACCCTCCACGCTGCTCTCACCACTGAAGTCCCTAATTTCCTCTTGACCCTGACAACCCATTCTCCTCATAGACTAATCTTTTAAAGACCTAAATTATGATATGGCACTTCCCTGCTCAAAACCCTCCAGTGCCTTCCTGAGTCACTTAGGATAAAAACTAAGCACTATAAAAATCCCCTCCAAGGTTCTATATCGGTGTCTCTTCCTGAGACTATTTTTCAGCCCTCCCTCCCCTGGGGGCATGTGGCAGTGTCTGGAGACATTCTGGTTGTCACATGTGGGGAGAAGATGCAACTGGTACCTACCAGCCAGAGGCCAGAGATGCTGCTAAACGGCGCAGTGCACGGGACAGACTCCACCAGTAAAGAGTCACTCACACCGTCAACAGGGCTGAGCTGGAGAAACTTTGTTCCACATGATCTGACCCCACTCCCTTTGGCCTCATCTTGAGTCTCTCGTTCTCCGGTGTGTGCTCCAGGCACACTGGCCTGCTCTCTGTCCCTCAACACACCCAGCTCCTCCCCACTCTGGGGCCTTTGTATTTGCTCATATCTTTGCATGGAAAACTATTATTTAACTAAACATTTATTGAACATTTATTCTGTGCCCAGTCCTGTGTTAGATAGAACAATAAATAAGACAGAATACCTGCTATTACAGGCAATGCAGATTATTAGTTGAAGTCAGACATGTAAGAAAATGATTTAGTTCATAGGCAAGACATAAGGCACACCGAGCTAGGTGGTACACACCTATAAACCCAGTACTTGGGAGGCTAAGACAGGAGAATAACTGGTTCAAGGCCAGTCTCAGCAAGTTAGTGAGACCCTAAGCAACTTAGCAAGACTCTGTTTCAAAATAAAAATAAAAAGGGCTGGGGGTGTGGCTCAGAGGTAGAATGTCCCTGGGTTCAATCCCCAGTACCAAAAAAAAAAAAAAGGACACAAGGCACAAAACAAGGCATGGTCAATTCACACCTTGGGAGTGGGACAGGTGGTGAACAGGAAAACTCCACCAAAATCCTTCAAGGCACAAACCATAGTGCAGAATAATTTTTATCTTCAACATTTAACACAAATGTTCCGTAAATAGCAAGCACTCAATAAATGCTCAAAAGGTTAAGTGTACCCTTCAAAGTCTAGCAACATCCTCCTCTTTGTGAATATAAACTCAGAGGTTGTTCTATTTTCTGAAACTGGAGATTATTTTAAGTACAAGAATAGGAAGCGAAACTTTATTTCCCTTTGAAATTGTATATGCTTTGCTAATACAGAAAAAAGTAATTTAGGAATAAGTCCACAGAAACCAAAATCTACAAGAGGAAAAGATTAGTTTAGTGGGCTAAAGCGTGCATCTGGTGTAAAGATGGTAACAAAGGGGGGGGATCAGGAGCAGTACACACACATGCAGAGATACAGAGCAGACATCGTGGTGCTGGGAGCCACCACGAGCCAGACATGTGCTGGCTTATGGGGACAGGCCCATAAGTCATGGCCCTTACCCTGAAAATATTTTGGCCCAGCAATATATATATAAGGTAAATGACACAAAGTAAAAATTGTATAAGATATTATGTGACTAGTGCCACAGAATAATACAAATTCAGCAAGGAAAACAAAACAAAACAACAACAACAATAAAAAACCAAGAGCAATATGAATTATACCAGGAGTGAAGGAAGGTTACACTGAGAGGTTTTATATTTAGAGGGTCTCAAAGGATAGAGAGGATTTTGATAAACAGTAATCAGAAAGGAACAGGAAAGAGAGATTTTTCCAGTCAGGGTACCCAACAGAAGAAACTGTCAGATGTGAAAAGAAACCAACAAGTCATTTGACCAGAGCACTGGGTGGTATCTAGAGAGAATTGTTAGGTTATGTGTTATTTTATGTTATGTGTTGTGAATGTTATGTTAGTAATGGGAATTGAGACCAGGGGCATTCTACCTCCAAGCTACAACCCCAGCCCTATTTTATTTCTTATTTGGAAACAGGGTCTCGCTAAGTTGTTGAGAGCCTCGCTAAGTTGCTGAGGCTGGCTTCAAACCTGCCATCCTCCTGTCTCAGTCTCCTAAGTACTGGGATTACAGGCGTGCACCACTACTTCCAGCTAAGAATCACTTAAAATTTAGGTTGAGGCGATCTCACAAGGTGCCTGAAATCCCAGATTAAGGTAAATGGATGTCCTTTGGGGGGAAAAGGTTTGAAGGACCAAGGTGTGAAGGTTTAGAAATGTAAGACTTACATATAAGAAGAACACTTTTTAAAAAATTAATGCTTTTGGAACAAAGCAAGGGAGGTTGGTTATTACCTCGTGATTAGAAATCATCAGAAAATCATTAGAAAAATCTATGCATGGTGCCGGGCGTGGTGGCGCACACTTGTAATCCCAGTACTTTGGGAGGCGGAGACCAGAGGATCCGGGTTCACGGCCAGCCTCAGCTCTCTCTCTCCCTCTACCTAGTGAGGCTCTCCGCAACTTCGTGAGACCCGGTTTCAAAATAAAGTATAAAAAAATAGGGCCGGGGGTGTAGCGTGGAGGTAGAACGCCCCTGGGTTCCATCCCCGGTACTGCAAAAAAAAAAAAAGAAAAGAAAAGAAAAATCTATGCATAAAATAAGAGGACTGGATCCAGGATTGTGATAGTAGGAATAGAAAGGAAAAACAAAGAGAGAGCAAGGTAGAAATTTTGGAGTTAATTTAAAAAACCCACACACATTCAAATTAAAGGCTTTGCCACAAAAGATACCAGAGAAAACTGGTTGCCACAACCATCCAATATCTATTTTTAGATACCTGTCCTAGATGATTTCTCCCTCCTAAATCCAATCCATGAGAACATTCTGGAAATCATTTTCCACCTAAGAAGTCTCTCCAGTTTTGCAATCTGAAGCTGACTCTGCTCCTGCCTCTCCCAATGACTCAGGGAATGACCTTGAAGAAGTCATGACCTTGCTAAACCTAGTTTTCTTTCGAGCATTCTGCAGGGATAATGCAGGACATACCAAACCAAATGATGACCCCCAAAATCCAAATGCCTTGGAGTTCCTACATCAATACAGAGCTGCTCAGCAGAGTGGAAAGGTGGATCCCATTCCAAGCAGAGGAGACAGCCAGAGCCACTTGACAAAGAGCCAAAGCAAATTCCACCCAGAAACACGCTGCTTTTAGTATCACGATGCCTCCATCTCTCACGCTGTTTTGGGTTTCTCTTTTGAATCAATTTCATAGCAGTTAGACAGAATCTCCAGTTTTCATATTCCATAGCTCCCATTTCCTAACAAAATGTGAACAAAACAATTTCCAGAGTGGAAAGCCTTTGATTCCAGGTGAAATGGCCACTGGTATCATTAGATTTGTGACAAAAGACTAGTACTTATTTCTTAACTACCACTATGCAAAAGAAAGGATTTAAATAAGCAAGTCCAAAAGTGATTAAAACTTATAAATAAGTTTTATTTTAAGAAGCAAATACTAACACAGTTCAATTTTCTAATGTTTTCTATGAGGAAGAGGGAAATAAAAGTTTCCTATATCAACCCTCAATTTGCTAAATTCTAAATTTTATCAATAAGAAAACTTAATGAGCAAAAGGAATAGGCATTTACCTCCAAAGGTTCACAGCAAACCTGGCCAATCATAGATTAAAATTAAGAAATTGTCTCCAGTCTTTTTTCTTTCCTCTTCTTCCTCCTTTCCTCTCTCCCTCCGTTCCTCCTTTCTCTTTCCTTCCTTTTTCTTGTGGCACTGGGGATTGAAGCTAGGGGCATTCTACCTCTGAGCTATACCCCTAGACCTATTTTATTTTTTATTTTGAAACAGGGTCTCATTAAGTTGTGGAGGGCTTTGCTAAGTTGCTGAGGCTGGCTGCAAACCTGTGATTCTCCTGTCTCAGCCTCCCAAGTACTGGGATTTCAGGTTTGTGCCACTACGCCCAGCTTCCAGTCTTTTTCAGAACAAAAATATATTAGTCAACATCCATTCTAGTTTTTGGTGAGCTAGAGACCCTCCCAATAGAGAACATTTAAGAATGCTTAACAAAACACACAAAAAATAATTTAAAAACCATGCCTTATCTGCAGGAAAGTAAGAGAAACAACTGCAGACAAAAATAATAGAAACTGAAAGGAAAAAAAAAAAACCACATAAGGTCATTAAGCTTGGAACAGCCATGAGAGGCTGTGCCAATCCTTGGGGGTCCTGAAGGCATGAATCGGAACTCTGAGTTCAGAACTCTGAACTCTAGGGACAGGAACCAATCCTATAGGTGCAGGGCAGGGGCAGAGATGGGGATACCACCCAAAAGAAAACTAAGATACTCTAAACACAGCACACTCAGCCAATTAAAAAAAAGAAATGCTCTATAGAGAAAGTCAGTGGAGATCATTCTCTCAGCTTTGCCACTGGGTATAATGCCAAAAGAAAAGAAAAAAATCTCCAAGGATACTCCTAATCATAAATCTGCAATTGATTTTGGGACTGGAATTCGCATTACCTCTGTGGCCTGGACAATCCCAAGCCAAAAATGTAGTTTACAGTGGTCCTGGCTTTAGTTGTGTCCCCCCATCTATCTATCTAGATTGGTGATAGATATACTATCAAACCTATACCTCATTAAGCTTCTAAATCCAATGACCCATTTAAAGGAAACAGAAGACAAAAGAACATGATGAATGACGTCATAGGGGAGCAAGCACCAAGACTTAGACTATGGCAACAATTTCAGTACAAATGTGGCAGATTTTATTTTCTAAAAATTGCTGGAAAATATCTCCCAACTCATACATTTTTCTACAACATGACTTTGCTATTCCACCATCAAAAAGTAGAGTCCTTCCTCATCTCCTTGAATAGATTGCCCCGTGATTACTTTGAGCAACCGACTATGGCGAAGTAAAGAAGCTGTGCCAGGTAGAAGTGTAAACATTAAAATTGCCTAGCATTGTCCACTTCTTAATTTTTAGAAGTCAGCTGCCATGTAATAAGTGCAAACAACCCAGGTACCATGCTGTGAGAAGCTCAAGACTTGTGGAGGATGGGATGCCATGTGGTGGGGCAGGGTGGGGGACACCTCCCACCCCCACGTGTATACAGAGAGAGACAGAGACGGAAGAAGGCAGACAGCTCAAGCAATATCAAGGAGTTAAACATTGAGGCATGTGAGTGAAGAAGCCATCTTGGACAATCACCCCCTCAAGGCTTTCAGATGACAAGAGCTCCACTACTGTGTGACTACAACTGCAGGAGAGACCGCAAGCAAAACCTGTCCTACAGAGCCCAGTCAGCCCAAAGAAACTCAAGAGATGACAACAAACTGGTTTTGGGTGTTCTTGTTTTAAGACTCTAAGTTGTCAAGTGGCTTGTTATATAGCAAAAGAGAAAGAAAACAATAAATAAACCACCTGCTTGTCCTCAACAAATAAATTCCAAGGGAAAAGAAAGATAAAACAAATTGATAAAGGGAAAAATTATAGATTAAAAGTCTATTAAAAATTAAAAATTTTATTATACAAACTTTAAATCCTGATTTAAGGAAATAAACTGTATATTAAAGTTTATTATATTTATCAGACTTCTAGAAAGTTAATATTGACCACATATTTGATGATATTAAGGAATTTTTAAAAATCTTTTTTGACTCATAATGATATTGTGGTCATGTCTTTTGTTTTTGTTTTGAACCTGGGGCATTCTACCTCTGAGCTACAACACCAGCTGTTTTTATTTTTTATTTTGAAATAGGATATTGCTAAGTTGCTAAGGGTCTCGTTATATTACTGAGGCTGGCTTCAAACTGGGATCTTCCTATCTCAGCCTCCCAAGTATTGGGATTACAGGCATGCACCACTGCACCCAGTTTGTGGTAATGCTTTAAAAAAGGATCATATCTTTAGAAATACATACTCTCTAAAATGTATGAATAATGTGTCATGCTATCTAGACTTTAAGTTGGGGAGGGGAAAAAGGAGGATTGAGGAAGGAAATAGTTCAAAATAATACTATGCCCAATTCATGGGAGGCTAAGACAGGAGGATCACAGGCTTGAAGCCAGCCTCAGGAGCTTAGCAAGACTTAGCAACTTAGCGAGACCCTGTTTCAAAATAAAAAATAAAATAGGGCTAAGGGTGTGGCTTGGAGGTAGAACACCCCTGGGGGTTCAATCCCCAGTACCATGAATAAATAAATACATAAATACATACATACATTCATAATCAAGTAAATAGTATGGCAATATATGAAGGTATTACTCCTAATTTCATTAACATGTATGGGGAAGGAGGATGTGGGAATGGGATAGGATGCAGAAAAAAACACACCAAGAGCTGTGTGCATGTGTGTTTGCATCACATTGACCCTCACTATGATGTATAATTGCAATGCACTAATAAAAGTATACATAAAAAATACTATAGAGGGCCGGGCGTGGTGGCGCACTCTTGTAATCCCAGTACTTTGGGAGGCGGAGACCGGAGGATCCGGGTTCGCGGCCAGCCTCAGCTCTCTCTCTCTCTCTCTCTCTCTCTCTCTCTCCCTGTCTCTCTCTCTCTCTCTCTCTCTCTCTCCTTAGTGAGGCCCTCCGCAACTTTGTGAGACCCGGTCTCAAAATAAAGTATAAAAAATAGGGTCGGGGGCATAGCGCGGAGGTAGAACGCCCCTGCGTTCAATCCCCGGTACCGCAAAAGAAAAAAAAAATTCTATAGAGACTGGGTAAGAAGGAGGAGGCTCAGATGATCCAATATTGGCCACTGGCTGATGAATATTGAAATGAAGTGACAAATATCTCTAGTCTACCATTCTGTCTACTTCTTAAATATATGTTTGAAACTTTTCATAATTACATGTGTTTTTTAGGAATAAATAAAAATAGTGTTCTCAGTTTTGTAGGACTTTCATAATCTCTAGATGCCTGAAATATTTACTTGTTTAATAGACTTTGAAAACATAGGCATAGGAAAATTGGCTTGTACTTTGAAACAACAAAACCAATCGCATGGAATAGATGAAGAAGGAAGGCATGAGGAATAAGAATCAGCCAAGAAAACAAAGTTCAAAACCAAACCTGCAAAGACAGTAAATATGTAAAATAAATAAATGAGTATATGGAAGAATAATAAAGAAGCCAAGGACTATCAATATAGATCAGAAAGACTTAGAAAAGAAGTAAAGAGAAATTCTAAAAATAGGAAGTACAATTCTTGAAAAACACCTCTCAATAGTAGAATAGAACAACAATATAAGAATTGGTAAAGTAAAAGATCTGAAAAATAACCAAAAATATATCACAGAGAGAACTAAGGATAGGAAATATGTATTTAAAAAACAGGTTAGGAGAAATGGAAAAGAAGATGAAATTGTACAATAAATCTTTATGTGGAATTCCAGAAGGATGTATTAGAATTTGAATGGTCAAAGACTTATAAAACTCTATAATTGAGAATATACTAATCCTCATATTCAAGAAGCCAAATAAATACAATGCATAGTAAAAATCTATGCCTATAAAAACTGTAGTGGAACTCAAAAACAAAGGCATAAAAGATTATAAAATCACCAAAAAGACAGATTATTTATAAAGCAATGAGAATTATACCAATAGTTCACTTTTATGGAAATCAGAAATAATGGAAAATACTTTTTTACATGCTGAAAAAAATATCTTTCAACCTGAAATTACATATCCAGAGAAACTACCTTTCCAGAATGAGGGTGAAACTAAAACATTTCAAGGAAAGAAAAATGAGTGAGTTTATCACCCAAAGATCCTAGTGGGAGGAATGTTTTAAAACTTGGTAAGTAAATACTGTGTATGAGAAATAGTTCAGTTTGGAAAATACTCCAAAAAGGAAAGTTGGAAATGCGAGAAAATCTCATAAAGAAAAGGTGCCCTCTATTTGCTATTTTTCCTTAACCTATTACCTTTGAATTGTTAAGGTACAGAAGCATTTCATAGACTTTGGTAGTCTCATAATTTTAAAACAATTTTGAAATTCCCTGGGTCATAAAATGCTAAAAGTAATTTACTAATTTTATAAGAATCACTTTTCTAAAGAACGACAAACACCTAAGGCATAAAATCGTGAACAACAGAAAACAAGATCGTAAGAAAAAAATAAAGAATTGCCCTCATTCTGTTCATTAATTGTTTTCTCATAGAAGAAATACTTTTGAATAAGTATAGGATATAAGATACAAAGCCAACATTGTAAGTCATTCACTGAATATATGAATTATGGGCTTATAGTTCAGCTGGGAAATCAAGGCATAAATATGTTAAGAGTTTAACAACAATCTTAGAATTAAGACAGCCTCAAAGTAGTACCCTATCTGCTGATGGCAGAGGTTGGATGGAGAATCATTTTACTGTAAGTTTCCCAATAAATTCTCAAACCTTTTCTTTGACCATAACTGAAAACCAGTATTTTCCTTTTGTACTAGTAATTCCCTGAAAATGTTTCTTCGTTAGTAAAAGTCTATTTCTCTAACTTCCCACATTATGTAGAATACGTATCATTTATTTTCATGATTCTATGAACTATCTTCTACTAAGTTCAAGTTATTCTTCATTCCACCCTTCCACATCCCTAAATATGCCAATCCCCAGGACAGGTACACGCTTCCTTTACAATGTCAGAAACTATTCCAGGATCTTCCTCTTGAAGGCTCTTGTGCCATCCAATAATGTCAACATTAATGCAGACGAGGCTTTCGGCACCCTGGACTCCAACGCCCCAACTTCTAAGATTTCAGGGACATCATCTCCAGTGTGCTTCAGGAACTAGCCACATACTTTGGACCAGTTCATCACTATTAGCTTTTACTCCCCTGAAAAACTTAAAAAGTCTAAACATCTCTCCTCTTTGACCTCCTTCTCCTTCTTTCTCCTTCTCCTTCTTCTCCCAGTCTTTATTATTATGGAATTTGTTCCTTTCTCAACTTGACCCACAGTTTTAGTTGGGAAGTTCTTCAGAACCCTTCCATCCCCATCTCTTTCATTCTTCTACCTGGTGGGTTTCTAGAGTCCAACAATTCTTTACATTTCCTGGATTTTTTCTTCTACTGCATATTTTCTGCTGAATTCCATTTACAGTAATTTCCTCTCCTGCTTCTGTGTGACTGATTTTTCATGTGAAAATACACATGAAAATGTGTATTTTCATGCCCCCCTTATTTGGTGTTTATGAAAAGTTAATGCATTAATATATAATATAAGGTGATCAGAACATGGTCTGACTCATAGTAGGCATCTACTAAATTATAGCTCTTAATAGTGTTATTATTAATATCTCAGCTCCCCAAATAATATTTTTGAAATTGTTTATGACAGAAAAAATCATTTGAGGTAGAGAAATGTTTTATAGAGTAAGGACATTTTAGGCAGCTCTCTTGAAAGATATCCCAGGCCACTAAAGTATTTTCTTTAGACTCATGACAAAGTTAATAACTTTTTAAAGCTAGTATGTAAAAAAAAAATACTTTTCCATACTTTAAGGTCCATAATATCCTGAGACAAATATTTAAAGACAAAAAAATAAATGCTTACCAACAGCTTATAAACATGAACTATCCAAATAATCTTTAAGAATAAATCTTTAAGCTGGGTATGATGGCACGCACTTGTAATCCCAGTACTTGGGAGGCTGAGACTGGAAGATTGCAGGTTTAAGGCCAGCCTCAGCAACTTAGCAAGGCCCTCGCAACTTAGTGAGATCCTGTTTCAAACTAAAAAAATAAAACAGGGTTGGGGATGTAGCTCAGTGGTAGAATGCCCTTGGGTTCTATCCCTGTTAACAGTAACACACACACACACACACACACACACACACACACACACACACACACACAAGAATAAATCTTTAAAGGTTCTCAACACAGAGAAATGATAAATGTTTAAGGAGATAGAAATGCTAATTACCCTGATCTGATCAATATTACACATTGTATGCATATATCAAATTATCACACTGAATCCATAAATATGTGCAAATATTTTTTCTGGTGCTGGGAATTGAACCCAGGACCTTATGTGTAATAGGCAAGCACTCTACCGCTGAGCATCATTCCCAGTCCCTAACAAATATTTTGAATGAAAACAAAAAGAATAAATCTGAGTTGATTTAACAGAGGAAAGGTGTGCAGTAAACATCAATTAAATCTTTGAGTGGCACTGTCTTTATTAAGGACACTACCACATTAAAATCAGAAGTAGTATGGCTGGAGCTAACAAACTATTGTTTATATTTACTCTTTGGTAGTCATGGAAACATGATTGGACACATTATTTTCAGATTTAAATGAGTTCTTCCTAAGGTATCATACCGAGGACCGGCATCAACACACGCACACAGTGGTCGACGACTCTACTGAGTCGTAAGGATTTTTAGCTATAGTCGAACGCCCAATAAAGCTCTCTTGGTTTTGAATCAATCACTCATGGTTATCCAGTACTACAAAGACAGTAGAAGCAATGATGATCATTATTATGGGCACTTACCTTGAGCTTATGTTCTTTCCTGTTTACAATGACAGCTGTGATTTGCTGGTCCATAAAAATCAGAATGGTGACCAACAGAGCAGGGATAGCTGCAGCAAGGTACACCCACCAGGGGTTTCCTCCAAATGGGGGCACAAACCAACCTCGGTTTGGACTTGTTGGCTTAAAGAAGAGACAGAAAAAGTTCAGAACAATATCAAGAGTCAACAGACACTACTTGCTGTAAAATCAGTGGGAGGTACATACTTTTATTAGTGGGGAGCTAACATATTTAAAAAATAGAAACAGTTATAAGGCTGGAGAAAGATTATTTACCATAAATCTTCCCAAAAGATGTTACTTTTGAGGAAATTTTAAAGAAAGAAGAGAAAGACTATGAGCTGTTGTGAAAGCAGGGGATACAATGTTTGTATTTAGAATGATTTAAGATAAGGATTTAAGATGGGAAAAAGGTGTTTTAAATTTAAGGAGGAAGGAAGAAGAAAAAACCCAAATACAATATTCACTAAAGTGATAGCAAGAAGTTATAAAACACCATGGATTTGTTCATGGGTGTTAGCTATTATACTGAGGTTGTTTCTATTACCAACTGCCAAGTTATAATAGCTTCATCATTTAAAGATTTATAAATGTTTATATATGTTACAATTGAACTAAACATTCAATCTCTTATTTCATATATGAAAATGATACAGAAGTATTAGTTAAATCCTCAGAAATATCACAGAAAACTGGGAAAAAAGTGGTCATTTTTCCAGTTCTCAGTGTATTTTCTGCCAGTAGATCGTATATGTCTACTACAGAAAAAAAAATTCTATGCTTTTTCTTACTTTAAGCAATGCAAATAATGACACAAAAACAGAACACCATCTATGAGTTATACTCTCCAGATTTTCTATCAAGAAAGTCACACTTCTTTTCTGAAGATACTTCCATCTTGGGTCTCATTTGCTCATAACTCCATCACTGAATCTATCCCCCTTTTACTACCTTGACCAGGTTGTGAGCTCCTCAGGAAAGGTACTTTATCTTGCTCATTAATGCATTTCAAATCCCCAGTATGGAGTCTATCTCAAAGCAGACATTTAATAAATACTGACTAAAACAAGTAAATGACTGCATGAACGAGAACTCATCTTTGCTGATGAATATGTGATGACAGAAAAAAATGCCAAAAATATTGTTTGCTGTGCCACACGTACACAGCCCTTCTTCAGCAAGTAGGTATTATACTACAACCACAGTCAGCACAATATTTCTTAGTACATATACCATCTCAATAGGGGAGTGATAAGGGATTGTTCTAAAAAGTAGGTGAAAGACTTATAATGGAAATTTAGCTAGTGATATACTCAGGAATAACTGAAATGCAGATTTTATCAAGTATTCCTGTACATAGCAATAGGTTTATAAAATAAATAATTTTCATATCTTCTTTGAAGCAATTAAAATTCACATTGTATGTAAATGTGTCTAACAGGTAGTTTAATAGTATGAAAATTGAATTAGGGGTCTGGAAGTTTAACTTCACTCCCTGACACCACTAGTTTAGCAACCATGGCGATTTTATTTAATTTTTATGAGGTTTAATCTCAACTTCATAAAATATGAATGATGCTACTATGTTGTATACTTCCTAGAATTATTGTATGGATCAAGATGATAAGGTATATGAAAATACTTCAAAATTTGAAAACATTCTAAAAATACAAGGCAGAGTTTGTAATGTTATTCCTTATTTTAAAATAAAAATCAATTCAACATGAACCTTACATTCGATCCTAGTCTTGGCATTTAATTTTAGTGAAAAAATCAGACTAACTGTATAAATAAGCCTAACAAGGGATTGTTCTGAAAAGAAAAGTGGGGTAGGCTGTACAAAACTGAGAGACACATGAAACTGGAATAGGAGAATGTAAAGAAAATCAAAGAGTTTTGACCAAAAGATGACATTCACTTACCTTGAATTCACTTGGCACAATTAGTTTTGGAGTGTCCACACCTACCAGGGCGTCTATTCCACAAAAAATGAGAATGGACAAGATAATAGCAAAATCACTGATCAGTTTTCTTGCCTGGAAAAATAAAAAAGAAACGAGATCATTTAGCACCCGATTCATATATTTACTTGTATTTGAAATGAACAAAGAATTCTGTATCTGCATTTGACCTATGTGTAGTACAAAGGACAAGAATGAAATCTAAGCACATGCTGCACAAAGACACAGATTTCTGTTTACTTGGAAGGCAGTGCTGTAATAGATTAAAAAAATAAATCCTATAAGGTAACCTGAAAACACCACAAATCTCTCAGGGAAGGGTTACAAGTTCCAATCCACTGAGCAAAGTAAAAATCAAGATCAGAGTAATGTCAAGTGGTGGAAGAGGGAAAAGCGAGGGCTGCACTAGCTTTGTCAAAGAAAATATTCCTCACTCCAGGCTAAAGCCTCCGGTGCAGGGAGCATCTCTTCTCTACCACTTCTCAAGTGTGGTTGCCATTATTTTGCCATCTTCCAAATTCCTAAGTGCCTGCCTCTGGCCAGACAAGATCTGGGCTTTATGATCTGCAGCATTAAACCATGTCCTTTCCTATTATGTGAGTGCAGAGTAGACACTGACAAGTGGAGCACAGGATCATTTTGTTGCTTGGTGGTTGTTCTGCAGTCCCTTGTGGTGCTGCCAAGACCCTAAGAGCATTATTAGAGCACAGGTACCTGACACCCCATTCAGAGGGCGTGTGCAGTAGGGCACAATTTGATCATTCATCAAGAATTTACTCAGTTCCTAATACTTTGCACTTGGTGCAAAGGATACCACAGCGAACAGAATGGAATATTCCATGTCTTCATGGAGCTCAGCCAAGTTACATTCAAGAAAGCCTCCTCCTAAATAAAATCAGGGTTGATTCAGACTTTATCAAGTTATCTCATGGAGAGCAATCAAGTTTTTTAACGCATCTAGATTATGGACGTGATATCAATCATGGGCTGAATGGATGCACAGTTGTCAGGATAGAGGGTCTCTTGTAAGAAAAGTGTAAGTACTGTAGCCAGGTATTCAATAGAAACTGAAGTGAGGAAAGGAAATTATTTGGAACGGGGTGTATGCTAAAGGCTATAGTGCTTAATTCTTGACCATTACCATATGTCAGGAGTTTGGATACAAATCAGCAGCAGGATCAAAGATGATTTTGTGGGGGCAGGGGGCAGAAGTTTCTTTCCCTTTTGGAGGGCCAGATTCATGTTTAGCTTTCTTGAGAAGTACACAGCAAGAAAGAGAAGGCCAGCTATGGGACCTCTTGGGGCAAGTTAACACCCATGACACATAATTTCATGAACAAATAGATGGCAGGGATTGATTCAGTCAGGAAGAAAACATAGTGCAGCTGTTAAGAGCACAGTTACTACGGTCAGATTACCTGAGATAGAATTCCAGGACCATTATTTATAATTTATAAATATTTATCCTTTCTTACCTTCAATTACTTCATCTACAAAAGAGAGCCAAGAAAATACCTACAACTTGATTGGTTGGTTGTAAGAATTAAGTAAGATAAGGCATGAAAGTGCTTAACCTGATGCGTAGATAAGTTAACCATTGTTATTTCATGTTCCAGAAGTCCCCTAAGGCTACAAAGACCACTGGAATAACGAAATAATTCACTGCCAAGAGGTCTTTTAAATGAGCTTTCAATTCCATACAGCAAGAAATAAAAGCCCAGCAATAATGTAGAACTGCTGCTCAGAGCTAATTCTGGTTGGGAAGTATCTGAGAAAACAGATGCTTCTCAGGGCCTTACTACTGGAAGAAACTCATTTCTTAAGTTTTGTGCAAGTAGTGTTGACACTGGCAGTTCAGGATGGTTTGGCAAAAGACGGTCATATGAAGCAGTTTCAGGAACGTTAGAATGTCACAACCATCCCTCTGGTCTAATAGGTCATAAATCTCTGGAAGATCAGAGGTCATTGCAAAGGCAACAGGAAGTTAGTTCTTATTTACTACTCTCCCAATCATGATCTAGCAACTCGAACTTGAAGACTCAAATATCCTATAAATTATTCAAAGGGGGTAAACAGTTATTAAAAAGACAGTTTTCCTCCTTTGCTTTTGCTTTTTTAATAAACAGGAGAAGGGAAATAGAGGGTAGCAAATCAATCCAATCTACAAATCCTTGGTAGAAATTCCCCATTAACCCACACTTCTGCCCCTGCTAGAGGACAGACTGGGCACCTGATAAATGCTGTTGCTTTAGATGAGCGAGGGGCATTTTCAGCCTTCCATTGGTTGAAAATCCCACAAAACCAATTCGACAAACTGGACATTATCACAGAAGGCCCACCAATGGTGCCTCTGATTTGGTTCCATATATTTCACGAGACAGTGACATCAAGGCACATGAACCCAAGAACCAACAAAGAAAAATTACCCTCTAAATTGCTTTAAGAAATTTTTCAAGGTATGACAATATCTAGAGAAAATATTTTTTTCATACCAACTATACTTTGATTTCAGTGTTGGTTATACAAATGTACACATCTGTCCAAACTAAGTGGACTGTACACTTATGATCTGTGCATGTTACTATGTCAATTATACCTCAATTTAAAATAGACTTCTAACCCCACAAAATATCCCAGAACTTCCAAATCTCTATCAGTGTTGCCTTTCACATTATTTTCATTGGGAAGCTATTCATTTATCTGTGCAGTGTTGCTGCTGTTTCAAATAACTACACAATTCATTTTATAATTTTATTATTGAGCAAAGACTGTGTACCAACATAACCACCAGACATGTCTGAAGGATCCATGATTCTTCTCTGAAATTTTTATTTTTGTTTCAAAATTAATATATATTCATTTTAGAACATTTAGAAAATATAGGGGAGAAAAATGATTCTGAATTCGACTACCTAGAAATAAGCTTTAACATTTGTAAATATATTCATCTTTTGTATATATGTCTGTTCCCACTTAGGTATGCATTTAGAGTTTTTCACACACTGTTTTATATCTCCCCTTTCTCACTTTTTTCTCTCTCGTTCAATGTTTTCTATAATAGTGAGCTCTAATGACTCCACGGTATTATGTTCAAGAGATATCCCCAAATCTATTTTTCTAATACCGTACAACTTAGATTTTTTCCAATGTTTCACCATAATAAACAAAACCATAAAAATATTTTCACATATCTAAGACTTTCTTTAGAATGCATTTCTGTTAGCAGAATTATTCTATTAATATATATACAAAAATTTAAGGCTTTTCATAGATAATGCCAAATTACTTTCTAGAATGTTATATAGATTTACCAATTTTCACTTTACTCAACAACATAAAAATGACATGATATTGTTAAAAGTTAAATTCATATTTAAAAGGAAAGCAATCTGTCACCACTGAGGATATTCAAAAGAATATAAAATAATCAAATCTCCTAAAAACATAATTTCTATAGCTTAATGAAGCAACTGAATTTCTTGCTCCATTCTGAATTCTCATATTTAATTCAGTTCCTATATAAATGCACCACCCTCTAAAGATGGCATTAATATGTATTCTCAAAAACATCTCATCCAACTTCACAAACCAACTATTATATAGAGAGACAGTAAATGCAGAACTACTAATGGATACAGAGTGTACTGTAATAGCAGCATATTTGTATGGGAATAGTCCAGCCAGCCAGTGTAATTTCTCAAAAGCAAGTGACTGGAATATACCAGTTGTCATGTTCTGACCTAGGAATACTTTGATATTCTGAAGACATTTTTGAAGTCAGATCTAGCAGACCTGCTTTTCATTCTACTGCACTGGCCACTCTCAGTTGTCTTTGCTGGTTTTTCAACTCCTCCAAACTTTTGACTTTGGAGTATCCTGGAGTTCAGACCTTGGTTTCTTCTATCAATATTCTTGCTATAAGTGACCTCATTTAGTCTCATGCTTCAAAATATCATCTACATACTGAAGAACAAAAAATTTGTATCTCCGGGACAGACCATTCCTCTAAATCCCAGAATCATCTATCTGATTACCTGACACCTCCACTTGATTTCTTATAGCCATCTTAAATTTATGTAAAAAGTAAAGTATTTGATCTCCCCACTCCCATTCCTCCTCCCCAGCCCAGCCTGCCCCACAACTGATGCCCTAAACCCATAAGCTCTTTCAGTGGTTTTCACCATCTTAATTAATGGCAGCTTAATTTTTTCCCATTGCTCAGCCAAAAACTTTGGAACCCCCGGACTCTTCTCTACTATCTCAAAAGTCTGCAAATTATCTTGAAAACATATCTAGCATCCGTTCACTTCCCACCACCTCCATTATTAGTCCTACCCTTTCTAAGCAACCACCTTATCTCAATGGTTTACTGCACCAGCTTCCTACACGGTCTCCTTTTCTACATGTGTCCCTCTTCAGAACTCTGTCAGCACAGCACCCACAGTAATCATGTTAAAATATAGGTCAGATAATGTGGTGGGCAGAATAAAGTATAATGATATGGCCCTCAAAATGTTCACACGTCTTATTCCCAGTACTGGTGTGTATGTGATGTTACATGGCAAGAGAGAATAAAGATTGTAGGTAGAATTAAGGTTGCTAAGCAGTTGACTTTGAGATTGGAAATATTATCCTAGATTATCCGGGTGGGTCCAACTTGACCACAAGGGTCCTTGTAAGCAACAGAGGGAGGCAGGAGAGTCAGAGTGATGAAGTGAAAGAAAAACTTGACCAGTCATTGCTGGCTTTGAAGTTGAAGAAAGGGGCCATGAACCAAGGAATGCAGGTAGACCCTCGAAGGTGGCAAAAGCAAAGAAGTACACTCTCCCTACAGCCTCCAGAAGGGACACTGCACTGCCCACACACTGATTTCAGCCCACTGAGACCATTTCGGATTTCTTACCTCCACATCTCAATTTTGATCTCCAGATCTGACCACTCACATCCAATTTAATTAATTATTTATTTTGTGGAACGGGGAATTGAACCCAGGGACATTCTATTTCCGAGCTACACCCCAAGACCTATTTTTTATTCTTTATTTTGAAACAGGGTCTCACTAAGTTGCGGAGGGCCTCACTAAGTAGCTGAGGCTGGCCGCGAACCCAGATCCTCTGGTCTCAACCTCCCAAGTACTGGGATTACAAGCGTGCGCCACCACGCCCGGCCAATTTTAAACCATTATGTTTGTGACAATTTGATAAAATAGTCATAGAAACTAATAGCTAATATAAATGAATAGGTACGTATATATATATATATATAGAGAGTAAATGTATAATATATACATATACATACATATATATACATGCATGTACACACATATATGTCTATTCATTCATATATATATATATATATATAATATGATAAAGACATTTTAGAAGAACTCCTAGGTAATAGTCTTATTAGGTATGGCACTATTATACTATATGTACAAAAAAAAGATAAATGCTAATGAATGTCAGGATTACAGTTCTTAAAATTTATGGGAGAATAAGCTACCCTAGTAATAATGTTGTTTAACCTCAATAAAATCACAGCCAGGGTGATATGTTCTATATAACACACTCACTTTTATTTCCCCTTCCTTTCCTTAAATTGTATAATACAGTTCAGTTACAGAGAAATCTCTCCTGGAGAGTGTTATTATTAAGGCACTCACTTCTAAGATTCTGGATCCAGTTTAAACATCACAGTTAAGGAAATTGATTTTTCCCAGCCATTCTAAAATTCACCTCTAAATCCTCTAATTAGAAAAGGCAGATAGGGTGCATTTTAGCAGGCTATTCAGATCTTACTCTATACTAAAATTAAACTTTAATTTGAGCTAGGGAAAACTGGCACATTAGAAGCAGAAAGTGCTCTAAAGATATGAAAAAAATGTGTACATACAGCCCACTAGGTACACTCTGGGGTCTGTGTACAGGAGCTTTGAATATGATTTTAAGGAGATAAGAATTGCTTTCTCTGGGTCCTTTCACATTTCCAAACACATTTATAAAAAGTAAGGTGTATGATTTCCATTCTCCCTTTTATTTCATCAAACTTGATCTCTGTCAATATATTAAAGAAATAAAATTAGAAACTCATCATTCCTAATTCTCTACTACCTATTACTGGTAATAATTAGAAGTGCCAAAGTTTTCATGAGAAAATCCGTTCCTTCAGGATTTCATGCCCAGTCCTGTGGATTCAGAGACCTCAAGTTTAGTCTGGACAAACGTCATCACTTGCAGTATCCATCCAAATCAAACGTTAAGTCTCTCCAGGCTAAACTTCAATATCCTGGCAATATAAATTATCACAATCTGAGAGAATACAAATTAAGATATATTGTAGATAGCAAGGGTTTGTCCAAACCTTGTTTTGTTTTTTTAATGGTACATGGATATGCTAAAATCTATGATAATTCCTACCTCAAATTATGAAACAGAAGAGGAGGAGCATGCCTCAATTAAAACTGTAATGCCTCTTTTTATATTAGACTAGTTTTAAGCTCTTTTGTTTCCTATTTCTTAATTAGAAAGATGAAGAGTAGAAAAATATTTCTGTTATCTGCAGAATTAATGAGATAATATCTCAATTAATCTAATAAGAAACAACCAGCTTAAAAATTTAAACTACCAAAGCAAAGAAGAAATTAAGTGGCCGAGAAAGGCAATTCAAACAACCATACACTGTTCTCTACTCTTGGTCAAAAACAACCTCATAAATCTACTATGAAAATATTCTTTATGAAGGATGATACAATATTAATTATTGAGAGAGTCATAATCATAGAGACACCAACAGTGAGAAGCTAGTTAATTTACGGGGGGGGGGAATATAAATTTGGTTCTTCGGAAGCCCCAGAGGACATTTGGTTTCCACTTTGCAAGGACTGCAGCTGCTCCTAAATTAACTGGGGGGGAAGGGCCATGGGCCTGCCAAGCAGTTCTCAATGGATGGAGCTGTTACAAAGAGACAAGTACAGCAGCAGGCACCCTGTGGGCTCTCAACAAATATTAATTCATGATGTCAATTTGTCTAATGACCATGGTGCTTGCAAAATGCGAAACAACAGTGTAAAAAAGCAATTATTCTAAACGAAGAAAAAGTACACCAGGCAAATATGTGCCTTTGGGTGATCACAAAAAAAAGCCCACAAAATGCCATGATAATTTTGAAAGTTGATCTGCCTAGGAGCCACTACTATAAAGCATTGTAAAAGAAATAAGTATTAACATTACTCGTAGCAAGAATTTTAACCCACTGTATTTTATTCAATAATATCCACTCTATTCAGAGTTCAATAAAAGGAAAGTCTGGTTTCAACTCTAAATGTTAATGCTATAAGCTCCAAGTCAGGGAGATCTGGGAAAGAAGGGAAGTGGACTGGACATTTCATCTGCGTGGGGCTTAGAGCTTGCCAGTGGAAGTCAGCTGGAAGAGGAGTGGGCCAGTGAGGTGGTTCAGCAGCGATGCTGAGACTTTGGCAGTCACTAACAGACCTCTCCTTCCATCCTGTCTCAAAACCAGACAGTAGAACAAGAAACCCAATAAGTGTGTGCCAGAAACAAATGATCAAACCACATGGGAAATACAAAGTCCCAATCTGCTCACTACTTCTAAACTGAAACTGAAAATCTGGAGCTAACCTAGAGAAGGGGAACGAGAGGAGTGGGAATCTAGAAAACACAAGAAAAATGATGGCAGGCCTCAAGAAGCTATAGGGAGAATCTGTCTTCCAACATGTGAACTCTGTCGTAGAAAAGAGCAATGCAATTTGTCCGTGAGCTCCAGATGGCAAGAACAAAACCTGTGGAGAGGCTGGGGAAAGCGGATTTGTGTTCCTACCAGGAATGCCTGTGGGATACTAAGTTCCTATTCCAGGAAGCACTCAAGCAGCATGAAGACCACCACTTGTCAGAAATTCAGAGGCGATATCAGATTAGATGGTGTTCAATGTTCTAACAATACAATTTATTAATTAAGACACAATTATCAAAATTCTTTGGCCCTGTCCTAGGGTCTTTTTGGCTATAGTTCAACCCATTATGATAAAAGATTTTAGGACCTAAAAAGGAAGATAGATATATAGATAGATATATAACTTATGTTAGGGTACAAGATTGGTTACAAAAGGATAATTAGTACATCATGTGCATTGGACAACCTAGGATTGGGATAGGAGAGCATTTTGCTCTAGCGCATGGATTTCAATGCTGCTGACCTTCCTATGATAGGCAGGCAATGTGAAAGTGCTCTGGACCAATGGGGTATCATGGTCAAATTACTTCTATCCATAGACCGCCTCTATGCCACCATTAGAAGCTCTCTCACAATATCTGGGCCAATCATTGCTCCCAACCTTATTTTTATTAAGGCTCAGTTCATCTTGACTATATTTCTTGTCATATAAGAGCTGAAGTATTTATAATATTTTAGATGTTTAACAAACTAAGATGTGTATATAACCAAACACCCCTTTGCCATTTTTCATAAAATAAAGTGAAGTCATTTTTTTATGAGTTTCAATGGCATGATGTGGTCTGGTATTTTGAGCCAGACAAATGTCACCTAGTATTGCTAAGATGAGAATGGTTCATAAAATGCATGCCTACAATTTCTTACTCATTTTAAATACACTATTTGTTTTAGTTTGACTGTTTTGCCATTCAACAAGAAAGTTTCTAAGAAAAAAAGAAAACAAAAGGGGAATGTCACCTGCTTCTTATAAAGGGTTATTTATAAACTAAACATATTTTAATAGAATGCTCCCAGACAAAAATGTCAACCAGGAAATATGGTTCTAAAAATATAATTACTTGTAGGATTCTAGACTTTCCTGCATTTTAAAAGGATAAAAACAAAATATATCACCTACATAAATGCTTATTATGTTCTCATTACAAATCCCAAAGCTCTACATTTCTTTTTCATTCATAAAACAAGTTCCTCAAAAACTACCATCAACTTACTTAAGTCACAAAAAGATAGAAAAGTATGCTCTCCCAGGAAATAATGCATTTGTATGGGGCAGAAGAATCAAAATGAGTCATCTTTATTTGAACAACACAAAAATATAATCCAACAAATCTATATTAAGTGCCTACACTATGTGATGGGTCCATGAATTATTTTTCTTTATATAGTATTTCTATAGTATTCTATACAATACTATCACCTAGTATTGTATTAAGTATACATTAGAATAACAATAATTTTGTTCAATATTGAATGATTATGTTAATTAATTATAAGATTTAGAATACTAGGTGTTTTAAGGAAAGGATATCAAAGAACATTCAGCATTATGTACAGATAGCACAGAAGGTATTGCAGCTGTGGATACTACCTGAAATTTCATGATTTTGTTTGTTTAAATGACAATAACAACTGGGAAGTATATTTTAAAAATCAACTGACAATGACACCACTGGTGTGGTATTTAGAATTGAAACTCATTCCTAAGGGGGTACATGTGGAAGTTGAGCAGTTCCTTAAGGAATGCCTTCTCACTTATATCAGCCAGACACACTGAGGGTGTCTACACCACAGTACCAGTAATTTTGCATAATTCATAGTGTTCTATGGCTTTCTGATGTCTACCAATCACAATTCTGCTCTATTTTTAAGCGGTTTTTATTTTGCTACCAATATGCAGTCATAGCATCATTGTTTCATGCTTATGATCATTTGGTGGTGTGGAACCCTGGAAGAACATTTCATGTTAATGCTCTGAGCCATCTGCCACAGAAGATCACAGATTATGCTGTGATGTTCCTACTAGAAGTTTGATGCTAAAAGACTTTGACTAAAGACTTGAGGCTGATGTAACAGACCAGTCGCAGTGTTGGAAAGCGCGGCTCTCTAATGGATGGGGAACACAAAGAAGTCAGTCAATGGAGTACTGGTATTCTACCCATGAGTCCATTGAGTACTGGACTTTAGAGAAGGTGCTGATGTACCAATTAAATACCTGATAGACAGGCTAGCAAAGGCAATCTGTTTCATCTTACAAGCTTATAGCGATGGATTGCTAATGGCTCCATCAGGGACTGAAGGAGAGTGAGCACCAATCCTGGTCTAGACAAAATTAATGAGTGAAGGAAATCTGTGTTAACAAAGTGAAGGAAATCTAAGTGTAGGTGGTAAAGGAGAAGCACTACAGCAGAATAACCAAGGGGATTGTGACAGTCAACATAAAAAGAAAACCCTGGAGCATCACATGTGATCGATATCTTCATTTTTCTCTACCCCTCTATACCATGCTTTCTGCCTTGGGACAATGACCTGTGTGGCTACAATGGGATTCCTTGCTTTCTGGCTTCCAGCTAGGTCAGGCCAATAATAGCCAGAGGAGGCCATCAGAGGAAGAGAGTGAGATCAGGGTATTGGTTGTCCCAGAAGGATCCCTGTGAGATGGCCTCAGGTTGGCTTAATCCCTCAATCCAAGGTCACATCATCTCTCGAAACAACTCTACCCTCCCTCCTTCCAAGCTCCAACCACCTCTCCCTTTCCACATCTTTTGGACCCAGGACACTAACCACCCTGCTGTTACCAGTACAAGGATACCATACTCTCTCCCCTATGTTTTCCCTAACCTCACCTGTGTAAATAATACTCTCAAGTTATCCTAATTCAAGTGTCTCATTTATTTCCCACTGGAACCCAGAGCCAAGTATGATTTTAAGATTTTGATTTGGGATGGCTGTAAGGATAGTTGATATTATTAGCTGAGATGAGGAATACAGGGAGATGAGTATGTTCAACCACAAAGGTAGTAAACCATGCTCCAAATTTGCTGCATGGTGATTGTGAATCATCCAGAGTGACAGATTGGCAGCATCTGCAAAAGCAAATCTGGCCTAAAGATGGAGATAAAAACTAATTGTTGCAAGTTTGTAAGAATTGATCATTGCTATAAACACTAGTGTGATATACAGAGAACTTATATAATATAGGAGATGGAGCCAGAAAACTTTTGAAAATTACAAAAATACTAGAGCTTGAAAGGATGTTAATTATTATCTGAGCTCTCTCCCTTTGTAGGTGAGGTAACTAAAGTATGCAGTTAGCTATCCAAGGGCACACAGTTAATGGCAGTGCTGGCGCTGGAATCTACAGTTTCTGAGCTCCTCTATCTGTGCTCTTCCCACAAAATGCATTTATCTGTACTTGACTGGTTTCCACTCGTCAACAAGTACTGAGCACCTGGTCTGCAGCCAACATCCTATTGGTTGACATGAGGAACAAAAGAGAAACATAATAGTTTTCAAGCAGTTTACAGTCTTAACTGACTGCAAACCCACAAGAATGTATAAAAATGAGAGGGCAAAAGAGAAATAACTGTGTAAGCTAAAGAAGGGGAGGGCATTTTGCATGACAAGGGCACTGTCACTCAGCATTAGCATTCTGAGTTCTTAGAGATTTCATGTGAATTGTTGGTACTAGTGAGGAACTGGAAACAGCCTTGATTATTGTCACAGCAGTAAAAGATTATTTTACAGCATTCAAGCAAATGTTTTAATTATAAAATATGAAAGTATAGTAATCTATACTCTTATCTGCTCCTACCCACAGAAACCATCCTTCTAAATGATAGCTTAAACCTGGCATGGTGGAGCACATCTGTAATCCCAGTATTTGGGAGGCTGAGACAGGAGGATCTCAGGTTTGAGGACAGCCTCATCAACTTAGTGAGACTCTCATTAACCTAGCAAGACCCTGTTTCAAAACAAAAAATAAAAAGGGCTGAGGGATGTAGTTCAGAGATAGAATGCCCCTCAGTTCAATCCAATGCCCAATACCACAAACAAAAAAAAAATATTTTGGCAAATGAGAAAGAAAACTGATGTTCTTATTATTCATTTATGAATATATATGTATTTATATGTGTATTATTATTTAGCTGTAGATGTGAAGTAAGGGTATAAGAGAGGACAACAGGCTGAAATCCGACGTGTTTATACACTGATCCTTGGAAATGACACATACTTTTCTTCCTCTGTTTATTTTAGGACATTATGCTAAGTGAAATAAGCCAGGACCAGAAAAAACAGATACTATGTGGATTCACTTATATGTGAAACTTTAAAAAGTTGAATTCATAAATTTTTTTCATCCATTACACAGCATGGTGACTATGGTTAATAATAATATATCCTATATTTCAAAATTGCTAAAAGAGTATATTTGTTCTCATCACAAATCATGATTAACTATATGAGATTATATGCTTACAGCTTGATTTAATCATTCCACAATGTATACATATACCCACACATCACATTGTACTCCATAGATATATAAAAGTATTATTTGTCAATTGAAGAAATAATTGATCTCTTCATCTTAAGGGAAAAAATTATTTTGCAAATTTGCAAGTGCTTCACAAATTTTCCACTTTTCCATGTACCATGCTTAAATGACACTAGACTTTGAAAGGTACTTATGATTTAAAAAATATAAGTTTAGAGCCAGGTGTGGTGACACACACTTGCAATCCCCGTACATGGGAGGCTGAGACAGGAGGATTGCAGGTTCGAATCCAGCCTCAGCAACTTAGTGAGGATCTCAGCAACTTAATAGACCCTGCTTCCAAATAAAAAATAAAATAGCTCTGGGGGTGTAGCCCGGAGGTAGAAGGCCTCTCAGTTCCATCCCCAGTACCACAAAAACAAACAAATAAATAAATATAAATATATATTTTTTAAAATATATATTTTAAATATATATATTTTAAAATGCAGCAAAAACAAAGATGCCAAGAGAAATAATTACGAAGGAGAAACCTTAATAAAGAAGAAACTGTCCTCAAAATCCTTTACCAGGGAATCTGTTCTATGCAAAACTCATCCAGCTGAAGGGATGGATTAAGTCAGCACCTCTCCCAGTGTGTGAACTGGGGTCACAATCTCAATCTCAAACTCAGGAACAGGCACTTAACTGTGTGTGTGAGGCAGGGGAATCTTAAACAACAGGTCATTGTGAAGACAATGAGTACCTGAAAGTACAGGTTCTAGGAAAGGCTGTGTGTGTGTGTGTGTGTGTTCACGTGCACCAGCACTGCTGGCTAAACAAAGAATGGCTCTGAGCTCAATTCTGTCTGTGGACTTCCAGTGTATGATGCCCATTTTAAGCAGACTAAGTTGAACACTTCTTTTTGCATTTTCCTTTGTGGAAATTTTTCATTCCTTGGGCCATCCAATTCTAAACATTTCATTATCGAGCCTTCCCATTATTCTCAATTTAACAAGTTGAATCAAAGAATCCAAAATTTCCTGGGTAAAAGTGATTATCTTAAGTTTAATTTCCTAGGAATTGGAAAAAGGACTTCCATCAAGTGTATCTCATCTTCTACAGTTCTTGTACAAAACACAGAGATTTCACGAGATGCAGCTGTATAAAGCAGATCACTATATAAATCACATCAGGTGTAATCAGAGTTACCTAAGTAATATTGACATCTTAAATAAACTCTAAGAACTTAGCTGTAAAGCAAAGGATTATCTTAGATTCACTCTGCAGGTGAAAAAAATACCATTAACTAAATGTTGGTCTTATCTTGAGGACTCTCAAAGAACCACACTTTTGTTTTTAAGTCCATCCAAGCATATTAATGGGAGACAGGATGTCTGCACAACCCAGTTCAGTTATCAGTACTATGGCATTCATCATATGGGAAGACAAGTTTGGCTCAGATGGCAGGCATGTCTTACACTAATACTAGTGTAACAGCTCAGTTCAAGTTTACTCCTATAGCCCATAATTCAAATACTAAAATACTCACATGTATAGCCAATAAATAAGAAATCCCACAATATTAAAATTCCTGATTAATATGAAGAGATTTTACTTTTGTATTTAAATATTATGGATTGAAAAGGTCTTGTTTCTTCACTTATGATTTTTAGATAGACTATATCCCATTTTTTCTCTTTAGTACATTCAGAGTTATGACAATTTATGACAGAACTATGCGAGAAAATCTTGGAAAGATTTTCCAAAGCTGAACTACAATTATGCTAAATATATAGCCATATGAAAAAAAACTGGAATGTGTGTGTGTGTGTGTGTGTGTGTGTGTGTGTGTGCGCGCGCACGCTACTGAGATTGAGCCCAGGGGTATTCTACTTCCAAAACATACCCCCAGCACTTTTACTTTTTATTTTATTTATTTATTTTTTTATTTTTTTGTGGTACCGGGGATTGAACCCAGGGGCGTTCTACCTCCGCGCTACACCCCCGGCCCTATTTTTTATCCTTTATTTTGAAACTGGGTCTCACGAAGTTGCGGAGGGCCTCACTAAGTAGCTGAGGCTGGCCATGAACCCGGATCCTCCGGTCTCCGCCTTCTAAGTGCTGGGATTACAAGCGTGAGCCACCACACCCGGCCTTACTTTTTATTTTGAAACAGGATCTCACTAAGTTGCTGAGGCTGGCCCCAAACCTGTGATCCTCCTGTTTCAACCTCTTAAATACTGGGATTACAGATGCATCCAGCTTAGAATATAATTTTTAAAATGCACAAAATCATATTGGACAGGTTGAACTACAGGTACCGTCTTTGTTTTGTAAAAGTGTATTACTGTTGATACAGTATACATTCAATAAAAGTTATTTAAATCTCAGATACTTACTGTGGTTGGAAAATAACGACTAGTTTTGAATTTTTTCAGAGCCATAGAAGAGGTGTAGGTGCCCAAGAAGAGGATGAAAGACATGAGTGTGATGTCAGGGACAAAATCACAGTTGTTCCCCACGAGGTTTCCTCCATATTTCAAGCATTCCTTCTTTGACAAATGTGCCCAGTCGAAGGTAGTATTATGGTACTGAAAAAGAAAAACATTTGTTTTTTTAGAAAACACTAATGCATCAAAAGCAGCTTTTGATACCTGATAGGCAATATAGGGATGACAGTAAACGTTTCTATTAAAAAAAAAAACTGAAATAACCACTAGAGAATGAAACTTGATGAGCAGTTCCTGGAATAACAGGTAAGGGGGGGGGGCAGAGAGACCAGCGATTACTGGACATTCAGTGAGAATGAGGCAATTTGTTACCGAGTTTGGGCTACTGCCTGCCTTACAATCACCCACTTGTTCAATGGAAACAAACCACAAGGTCCTTCTTTCCTATCAACTTCCGGAGAGTAAACTGAGACGCACGAATATCCTAAGTCTCAAGCTGTAAGACTCTCTGAAACCCCCTTATTGTTCACAAAGAACTTACTTTTGCAGCACACAGCTTCTTATGTGTCTGCCTGATGCCCCTATTAATGCTCTAAAAGTTATAGTAGGTTCTCTACTCATCTAGCATGTTTACAAATAGGCTATTTCTTTTCTAAATAGCTAGAAATTGGTGAATGAAGGAACTAACCTATAAAAATGTGGATGGTGACAGCCTTACAATTGCATATCCTAATATAGTACAGTTTTCCCTTTTGTTGACTCCAGGTCAGCATTTGGGTATCCATCGCTGGAATGGCTGGGATGCACTTAAGGCTGTGAAGTTGTGTATGGGACACCCACCCTTGTGTCACACAGACTCAAGCATATGGGGCAGTTGTCTCATACTGCTGTCATGTCAGTGCTGTGCTTCTCTGTTACAGAGCACTCCTCCTCCTATTTTCTGTTCCTAATACACAGGAGAACCTCTCTGCTGGCACTGTGGGCATGGCCAGTGCGCCTGCCCCCAGCTGCTCTGAGCGTTAGCTGCTGTCAGCTCACAGCTGGCTCCTCCTCTAGAGAACTGCCGCTAGCCGCACAAGAGCTACTCGACCTGGAATGCTATGCTCTCTGGCAGCCAGTTACTCATGGACACCAACAGCAGGTATAATCTACCCACTTTGTCTCAAAAAATAAGTGGGAACAACTTTATGGCACAATTTACACTCCAGAGCTCGCCATGGAGTCAGGCTGATGCTCCACTCAGCTGAGATCACATCCTTGTTTAACTCCCTCCCTGTCCTAAAATGCTTCTCTCACTGTTTTTATTGAGACTGTGCTCTTACCTAATTATGTGCACCTGAAATTCCTGTGGCAGAATCTGCTTCTGAGCCAGCCAACTTACTTGAAATACTGGTTAACCAAAAGCTAATGGCCTCTAAGCCTAAGGAACTTTTTCTAAAATATTAGAGTGTGGAGGAAACCCAGAGATCATTTCACCAGATTTCTCACCTCTAGTATTCAATAGTCCTGAAAGATGGTCATTGTCCACCCTGAACATTTTCTGTGGTAAGTAGTTTCCTGGTAGCTGGTTCCCTTGCTTAACAAAATTTCTTTATGGATAGTTTTTATATTTGAGTCATCTTACATACGTATTCTCTTAGTGAGTTTTTTTGCTATGTAGAGATTTTTTTTTGCACAATGTGATAGTTATGGCCATTTTCTGGAGAGAGATTTTCAAAATATTTCCTGCCTAAATGAATGCTAATGTGGTTGGGTGGAAGGGTCTGGGTGTCTTGGCTTAGAAACATACTAAATACCTATAACTTATATTTTCTTGGGTCCAGGGCTAATAAGTATGTCACATGCTAACAGAAGAGTTATTTGAAAACACCTTGCAAATACATGTGGAAAGATAAATTTTCACTGTCCTTTGTAGGTAAGAGTTCTGCCTCACACCAAACACATCATCAACATCTTCTACCATTCTATAAATTCTCTTGATCTGAGCGATCTAGTCATAAAAGAAGACTCTCTGGCCAAAGAGTTCATATTTTTATAGAGCTCAAAAGGTAAAGTGCTTATATAAGTCAATAAAAAATAAACTCTAGATGTTTCCTTGAAATATTTTTTCTATATTAACTTCAACTTGTAAACAGCTGAATTGCATAACTGCTCTTTTATCAAACTCTGCTTCTACAAGGTGATTAATCATGTTTCATTTTGTTTTTTAGACTTCTGCATATGGGTGCTTTTAGGAGAATGCATTTCAAGCTTAGAGGTCATAATAGGCAACAGATTTCTTTGTTTTTAAATCAGCAAAAATGTACCCTAATTTTGCTTCAGCACTTTAATATCAGCAGAATCCTTCTTGATATCTAGAGTTCCCCAAAGACGAAAGCCTTCACTGAAAAATTCCAATAGGCAGTTTTACTAATTTTCTTACAAAATTCAGGTTGAATCAAAACTATGCAGATGTACATGAAATAAATGAAAGACATGTTTTCTTGCTTACATTAACATAAAATGCCAGTATCAGTCATTTGTAAGCCCCAGCGATTCTTTGTATCATTATACCAAAAATTTAGCCTCCAAACATGATCTTTCACTAAGGAAAGTTTAAAAATTTTAGGCAGCATGCATATATCTCAGCATATATATTTCAATAAATAAAACTTTCTACTCCCATAGAACTTAAACCATATCAAAACACAATTCTATTTAAGTATCACTGAGAAGACATCTATATTATTTGTTATTATTTCAGAGTTATTATTTCATATAAGCTGATGTTGATGACGGTTAACTCCATAACTTTAGGCTGGATCTATATCATGAAGACATTAGCCCACAGTCACTGCCACCATGACCTCACCCAGGTTTAATTCAGGACACTCAACTCAGGTCACTGCTATTGTCCTTTACCCCTTGAAAGATAATTCCCACTTCTCCATGGTTTTGACCTTTATTTCTTATGCACAATTCTGCACATAATGTTGAAGTCATGAAATCAGAACTTTAAGAACAAGTCAAATGGGAACATGATCTCCAGAAGGCCTCTCTGCTTGTTAGAACTCTCACAGCACATCTCTTCTCCTTAGGATGCTCATAACTTTCTATTACAATTACATTGCAGTCCCCATTCTAGTGTTAGGAGTTTGGAAATGCTGAGCGAGCAGTCTAATGGGTCAGGGGATCTGGATCCAGAAGAGATGCCAAGTTTAGAGGTACGGACTTAAGAGTCATCTGCAAAGAGCTGATCTCTGAAGTAGACTTAAAACAACTGCAAAGGAAATATGCAGAAGAAAACAAAAAGAGTGTAAAACATCCAGTGCATCGACAATGGAAGTCAAGATGCCACGAAGGACTGTGAAAGGCATGAGAGGGAGAGGAGGAGCACAGTGAGCTGAGAAGTGGGTGGGAGTAAACAATGCAACAGCAATCAGACTTTTTTCAAAAAATATAGTAGCAAAGAATAGGCTAGAACACAGGAGCACTGCAAGTTCAAGGCAAATTTCTCAGGGTTGGTGAAGATTTGAGGAGTTTGCGGTGGATGAGTAAGAATGGGGATGAAAGGGGAAAGGGGGTGATGAGAACAAGAATGAAGAAGAAAGATCAAAGAGGCAGGCAGACAGACAGACAGACAGACACTCAGCACCTGTTTGAACTAGGGATGGGTAAAAGTTAAAAATTATAAAAGTATAGAGCCTCAGGACTGTGTGTTACTAAAAATTAAGAAAGAAGGAAAAGAGCAGACCAAGAGAGCAACAGAGTTCAATTTAGGATACAGCAGGCACCAAAGAAATCTTATTTAACTGAGTGCATGAAATTTTTCATGAGGTCTGTAATATTTCGCATATTCAAGGAATAAACCTATCAATTTATCTGTCCTTTCTATCTCGAGGACAAAATTAAAGTAATATAAACTTTAAATTTAGAATTACCAGGTAAAATGTAGGATGCCCAGTTACACTTGAATTTCAGCTAAACAATGAATAATACTTCTAGGTCAAGTATGTCCTATGCAATATTTAAGACATACTTACGCTATAAATGGTTCAATATTTATCTAGAATTCAAATGCAACTGAGCACCATATATTTTTATTTGTTAAGTTTGGCAAGGCCATTTCAATCAGATATAGAATATTCTGAGTAACAGTAGCACCTGGAAAATAGAAAAATGTAGACAAAAGAGTGGAAAATGCACTGTGACCTGATTGCATGAATGAATTAATATAAGCTTTAGGGGAGTGATAAAGATGAATAAAATGACAACAATTTTCACAAGTTTCCTTACACAAATAAAATATGTTCACTAAAATATTAACTAATAATAGAAAGCCATAAAAGAAAATTCTAAATGAGTGATACAGAGATTAGGAGAGCAGAAGAGGGAGTCATCAATTTTACTGAGTACAGAGAAAATGAAATCTAGACTAAGCCCTGAGAACAGTCCTGGTCCTTGTTAGAGGCTCATGCAAAAGGTGGTGAGAAGAAGAGTAGCAGGACAAGACCATGGAATGACAGAAAGAGTAACAAAGCCAACGGATAAGGGAATACAAGTGACAAATTTCGGGTTTGTATTTCTTTTGTTTGTTTTTCCAATTCCCTTTTATTTTTGGCTTATGGGGCAATGTCATCTTTTCAACATGAAAAAAAGCGCAGCAAGTTCAACACAAAACAGAAATCTGAAGTGTAGGGTAGGACAAAATCAAGGGTAAGAGAGAAAAAGCAATAGCAAAAATATATGAGATGTTTCAAAAAAGACAGAGGGTGTCTTATTGCCCCTCCTCTAGGAGTGACCTAACATTTTGGTAGCAGTATGTGCCCTGCCAGTGCCAGGGATGTTATTCGTTTTGTGGGGAGAGGAAAAGGTAGAGGTGGGGATGGCATTACTGGAAGCTTAGGGACCAAGGCTGGTATGGCCCCTTTTGATTCCCTTCCATCAGAGGAAAGGAAGGAATGCGCCCTGTGAGGGACATAAAGGAGGAGAGGGAAGGCTCCCATCTGACAAAGTGGGGCAGACCCTCCCAAGGGGGCTGAGAACTAGGGTAGCTGGGAGACTGCAAATGGAGATAATACTGTTAACATCTCTCCTGAAGCTGAGAGATGGAGCATGGAAATGCCTTAAAAATGCAAATGACTTTAAAAGCGTGGATTTCCCTCTTTAAAACAGTCCTGAAATAGAACATCCCATTCCTTCCTTGCAGTGACTTCTACCTGCTACCTTCTACCTCTATTCTCATTGTCTACTGCTTGGGCTTAAGATGGTAGCCATTGCCTAGGTTTTCAGCACCTGGCTGGTTCCAAATGGGATCTGGATTAGACCCAGTGTATTTCTTTATGTATGAGCAGACACTATGTATGAACAGACATTTATGTATGAGCAGACATTTCTTATGTAGAGAGACACCATGGGTAAAGATACTGACATGGGGACACACACACGTCCTTCACTTCATCAATAAGTTCTTTAATAAAAATGTATGCATGCTCACCATGTGGAGATGCTAACAGTGAGTGAACCAGATGGGTTGAAGCAGATGATTGTGAGACAAAAGATATAAAGGAAATGGGGCCAAGTTACTGAGGGATCTTAACTGGGGTCAATCTCCTAAAAAGAGATTTCGAGCAATCTATTTTTCTGGATCTCATTTTCAATAGAATCACCATCTTTATACTAGGTGGATGTGATTGAAATTCTTAAGAATAGAATGTATACTGATGAATTTATTTAAAATTTAAACTACTATAGCATCCTCCCCAAATAAAAAAGTGAGGGTCATCTGAGACATGATGGGCAAGTGTTGAGTTGTTGAGGCTTGGTGATGTGTATTGGGAGTCCATTGTACTATCCTGTTTTAGTACTTTAGTATTTAAAATTTTCTGTAATATTTTTTTTTTTTTTTGCGGTACTGGGGGTTGAACGCAGGGGTGTTCTACCTCCGCGCTACACCCCCGGCCCTATTTTTTTTATACTTTATTTTGAAACCGGGTCTCACGAAGTTGTGGAGGGCCTCACTAAGGAGAAAGAGAGAGAGAGAGAGAGAGAGAGAGAGAGACAGGGAGAGAGCTGATGCTGTCCGCGAACCCGGATCCTCCGGTCTCCGCCTCCCAAAGTACTGGGATTACAAGCGTGCGCCACCAAGCCCGGCTCTGTAATATTTTTAAAAGTAGGAACATGTGTATCTTCAAGGAGATTTAAGGACAGAATGGCTTTTACACTTGAATTTCTCAATGGGAGAAGATCACAAGGATGCTGAGCACAAGATTATTATGACATTCTATTTCCCATGAAAATGAATGTTAACTCCTAGAATCACCCTGAAGGTGCATCAAATCAAACTATTTTTGCTTCCATGTCTGACTGTCAAGTGGAATTTATGTGACTGTAATAGCTCTTAGCCCTATGATTAACTGCATCTCCATGTAGACATGATATGCTTCACTGCATAATATAATAAGCAATAAATAAGTAAATAAATAAAGGTTCTACACTGCTCTCCTTGGATATCAACTGGCAAAATATATGCCTTTTTAAATACAATGGAGGATGATACTATAAACAGAAGCTTCAAGGTTAAGTAGTTGATGTACTTTGGGGTCTTTTCCCCAGTGGGTGAGCTAGATTTGTAGTGATCTTCAGTCTTACCTTACCATCTACTGTCTTGAGCTGCAGTTGTCTATACTATTGAAATATCAAACCTTACTGATTATTCTGCTTGTGATTAAGATTTTTTAAAAAAAAAAAGATTGTAAGGGACCTTCACTTCCATCCTAACAACCAAATCAAACTGCATAAGCTATAAATCATGGATCAAAAATACCCACCAGAGAAGTGGATGCAAAGAAATCTATATAAACTAAACTCCAAAATGTTACAAGCCCTTCATGAGAAAAGAGACCCATGGCTGCCTCATGTCACAGAGCAGTAGGTGGAAGATACATCCACTACAGTAGAGGTAAGGAGAAATAAGTCAAATCTCTAGTGAAATATGTGTATGGGTGTAGTACTAGGGGTTGATCCCAGGAGCATACTATTGCTGAGCTACACACCTAGTCCTTTTTATTTTGGAGTAGGGTCTTGCTAGGTTGCTGAGAGCCTTGCTAACTTGCTGAGGCAGGTCTTGAACCTGTGATTCTCCTATTTCAACCTCCCAAGTACTGGGATTACAGGCATCCATAACCACATCCAGCTTCAAAAGATATTTTAATGGCTGCATGTAGACTTGGAAATAAATTAGAATTCAAAAGAGTCTGAAGATTTGTACTCACCCACCCAACTTTCTCATGGTCTTTGCCAAGTGCACCAGTAATACATGAAAGACTGGAGGTTGAACAAGGGAGCTGAGAGACATTGCCTTTAGACACATGGTGCCTTCCCCCCAGTGAAAGAAAGCCATTTTCTTAAGCTAGGAGGCACAGAAACGGAGCTGAGAGAAACCCCTCTGAGACATTCAATGCCTTCTGAAAGGACTAAGGATAGTGCCCTCTGGAGGTGGGGGACAGAGCAGTTGGGCAAAGAGCGATCTCCCAAGGCTCAGAAAGCTGGGGAACAAAGCAAGACACAGAGCATCCGGTGAGACTTTCTAGGATGGTGAAAATGTTCTATATCTTGTTTGGTAGTTGCATGGGGTCTACAACTGTCAAAACTCATTTAAATGAATACTTCAGAACTGTGTATTTTAAGGGATGCCTCAATTTAATAAAAAAACACAACAAAAAAGAATCTGATGTAATACACAAATATTAACTGATCCTTTCAATCACCTCCTCAGAAGAGATCAGTACTTGATTTTGAAATATGGTCCCTCTCTCTGACAGCTGGAATCCAGCAGACCTTAATGTTCCTTGTATAAATACAGTGCACATCAGGTGTGGCTGCTCTCAAAGTTTTGAAGGGACCTGCTAACGAATTTTGTTTGTGGGTTAAAGGGAAATGGCAAGTGAGAAATCTATGGGAAAAATGGCAAAAGTGAGAAGAAATAAAGACATAATGGTTTCAACAATAAATGGAAATACTGAAAAACCTGCCTTTTCTTTTTGAGGTATGGTTATTCTCGACCTCTAATCTCTGTTTAGATGCTTAAATGTCCTCCTTTTCCCACTTTTTCCCCTGAAACATACTCCTACCACCAGGAAGAAAGCTTGTCGTCTTGCTAATGAAGCTGAAGGAAGAAGGCCTTCCTTCCTCTGACAGGATGTTCTCAGGCCTTGTGAGAGGAAGGCTGGCTGGCCCAGGGGCTGCATGTCATTCTTACTGCACCTTCTCTCATAATCTAATTATGGCCAAGATGCAAAGAAAGAAATTAAGTCCTGATGACTATCTGTCCTAAGAAAGGTTCAGGGTAGCAGAACCAGCACGGCCCAGCAAACAGGACTGAACGGTCCATCAAAAACAGAAGCTTCAGCCGGGCGTGGTGGCGCACACTTGCAATCCCAGTACTTGGGAGGCGGAGATCGGAGGATCCGGGTTCATGGACAGCCTCAGCTACTTAGTGAGGCCCTCCGCAACTTCATGAGACCCAGTTTCAAAATAAAGGATAAAAAATAGGGCCGAGGGTGTAGCTCGGAGGTAGAATGCCCCTGGGTTCAATCCCCGGTACCGCAAAAAAAAAACCAGCAGCTTCCAACTTCTCCTTCTCACTGACCTTTTGCATTATGGAGGCAGCATGGCCTAGTGGGGTGGTAACAATAAAGAGAACAGTAGCAGTACCTAACACTGCTGAACCACAACTAGGTACCACTCTGCTAAGTACTGCCTATCTATTAATTTGACCCTATGGTACCTGTGAGGTAAGTATTCCTATCACCATGTTATAGATGGGACACTGAGAAGCATCCACTGCCTGTAAAGTCGCAAGCCCTGCATTTGAAACCAGGAAGTCTGACATGAGAATTCATTATCTCTAAGTCCTTCTACATGGAACACGATGCAGATTCTAGAGTAGAAAGCCCCAAGTTCAAAGACTGGCTTTACCAAATGCTGGTTAGATGGCCTTTGGGAGGCTGATTACCTTTTTAGATGTTTTATCCACTAAATCTAATAACTTATCAAATTATTGTGAAAATTATAGATAATTAATGAGAAGAGCCTGGTATCTAATAGGTTCTCAGTGAATGATAGTTATTCTTGTGGTAATAAGTTCCATTAAGTCTTTAATACTCCTTTCTGAATCATTTACCTATATCATCCATGGATAGCATGTGTGTATGTATATACAAAGTACACACAAAGGTATTGATATAAATGAAAGAAAAGAAATGAAGGCTAGAACAAAAGTCATCCTTCATGATCACAGACAAGCACACATGCACACATACATACAAGTTTCCCCCCACTTATTTCCCTAGAGGGGCTGAACACAGCACCCTAACGTTTTAATTAAGGGATGCAACCAATGCATACACGAGGGACCTGCTGACGTGGAGTACAGAGCAGCTATAGGGACTGAAAGGGTAAACATTTCAATGAGAAACACTAGCACATCATGATGGGCTAGAAATAGCTCAGGTCATGGAACCCATCAGTTCCAATCACTGTTCTACTAATTTGTGACTATGTGACCTGGAGAGAGAAAGGTTATTCACCTTCTGGACCTTCAGTTTCTCCCATCTATAAAATGAAAATAATTGGGTCGGGGAGTTTGTGTTAATGATTAGAATGCATGGTAAGGTTTATAATGATTATAATATGTGTAAAACACCTAGTTTCTAGTATAAAATCTATAAATAGTAGTGAAATTATAATGATTAAATTATGTCTCTATGTCCTCTGCCACAGTCATATTTACCATGAATCATACTGTGATGTCTTATTATAATCACATATCATTTACTGGAGTCTCTTCCAGGACTTGCCCAAAAATGAAGCTTAAAAATCCATTAATTTTAAAGCTTTCCTTGATTATTTATAAAAAGAATTAAGTCAGGAAGCCATGTATTTTTAAGTCAATGGAAGTTAGTATTTTGTTAATTTTATTGCATATAAACATATGCTTTTTATTCAGTATATTTTTTACCACAAACAGAATTTTAGTTAAAAGTGCTTAAAGTCTAGAAGGAAATATTTCCCTATATTTTAGGCAAGTCCCTTTGGGAATAGGTTGGCTAGCTGAAAGACTGAAATTTGGACTCTTTTCTACATATGGTCTTTAAAACACACACACACACACACACACACACACACTCTTTCACACACACAGAAACAAGCATGAAGAAATAGGGTTAAGATTTGAAGAAAGTCAGAGAAAACTAAGAGTCAAGAAAGAAGTCAAGAAAGCCACAGAATATGAAAATAAGAGAGAAAAGGGGTCATGCAAGAGTTGCCCAGAAAGGATACAAAACATCATCTTTGAAAGGGATGTTGTGGCCACTCAGTACATAATATCTGCAGAAGTGTTCTGGTCTCCTGAGAGATGGGCACTCTCTCAATACAAGGTATTATGCTGTCTGTCTTTATAACTGAGAGATTGATATTCTTTGGTAAGATTCCATATTTGGCATAGAAGGAACACAATTAGAAGCCTGAAACAGCACTTTCCCCCTTTTCTCCAATACAAAAGTCTCCTTCCAGTGTGTGACCTTCCATGCAAAACAGCTCATTTTTAAAGCTTAGTTCCAGTCCCTTAAAGATCCTTGGTTACAAGCCATGGGAAACAGTATCATGTGATGGAGGCACAGTCCTTTCTAAGTGGCAGGGAAAATGTCCTGCTACAATCACCCTTAGTGAATAAAACACAGCACCAATTGGCCAGTCGGAAGAATTCTTAACCGAGCTAGAAACAGAGAGGATACCAGGCTCTCATTTTTCCACGACTCTCATTTTCCCTTATGAAACATATTTCAAGGTCACAATTAATAGGAGTTAGAAGATAAGTTCTAAGGTTTGAAAAGCATGTTATATGAGTAAATAGTGGCTTCAACTTCTTTTCAAAAGGCAAAAAAAGAAAAAGAAAAAAGAAAAGGCAGCTAAACTAGAGCAAAGAAAAGTTGTTTTGCTGTGTCTCTACTACCATTGATAATTAAATATGTGTTCACACTAGGATTGCTGAATAGTAATTCAGCATATATTATTACAAATAAAATATATGATATGCAGTCAGTATGAAGGTGATCTGAGATGTTAAGTCACTTACCATATCAGAAGAAACAGTTGGCAAATCCTCTGTGACCAGCATGGTATCATTAGACATTGAGATATTAACTGTAAAAAAAAGAACAATTTTTGACCATAAAAATAAAGTACAAACAACTTAAATACATAATGAGGTTTTTCAAAATAAAAACAGGGCCAGGTATTTGAAATATCTTCAATAACAACCTATCAACATAAATATTTATTTAACTGTTTACTTTTCACCTGGATAAAATAATCAAAGATTTAAACATATCTGATAAGAAACAATAGCAAATATTTAAGGAGGAGGAATCAAAATTTGTTTCAGTTAAAAAAAAACCCACAAAATATCCGTCACTAAAATACACAGCATTTTTTGCCTAATAAGAAATGACTGCTAATAACAAAGTGGATTAATGGCTTCATGTATACTAAAATCTCACAAATTGGAACTTCACTAAGTAAGAATTAACTAATTTGTAACTTTTTGAAATTTGTACTGAATGTGAGAAAGTATATCTTTGCAAATGTATGAAAACAAAAAAGTACTAAATAACTGATATAAATATAATGGGGATGAATATTTAAACTAATTTAAGATTTATTTTCGTAAAATGTAGCATCATTAAAGATGTCACTTGCAGAATAAATTTTTTCTTAAGCCAATCCTCCCCTTCAAAATATTTTATTCACTTTTAATTTTATGGGTCTGAAAATTAACGTAACATTTTTATTAAACCATTTTTCTGCATCAGATAAACCTTTCCTCTTATCAGAAAATTTATATTACCCAGAGAATGTCCTTAATTTAGAGAAAACTGAAATAACCCTATCATGTTTTTGTCTTTGAGGGTCACACAGTTCATTTTTTTTATACTTTTACTGGTGCATTGTAATTATACATCATAGTGAGATTCAAAGTGATACATAAACACATACACACATCACATAGCTCAACATTTAAATTGTGATTTAATGTTTGAGCCCCATCCCTTCCAATCTAGGCCCTTAACCTGTCTTTTCAGTTTCCTATGTTTCAGATCCCACCTATACAAACCTTAATGGGAAAATACATAGGTTTATTTACTGGTTGAAATTGAGAATATGAGATCCATGCTGGAAGAATGGAGAAGCATTGTTCCTGACCCCTAGATTCAACCAAGTCTGTTTCTTAACCAACAAGAATTCAAAAATATTTCTTTAATGTCAATATAGGAAGCTAGGAAAATGGGTGTTTTGTGACCCAAAATAAATGAGTAGACAAAGGCAAAAAAAGAGAAAAGAATAAACAAGGAAAACAAAGGAGATTAAAACATTTAGCCTGAGTCTTAGTTTTGCTCTATTCTGAAATCCATTCTGATCTTCAAAACCTCTGACTGTGAAACCATTAACCTAAAGGAAGTGGCTGCCAGGGCTTCCCTAACATGGACACACTGTTTTCTTCTTTTGTTTCATTACAAATAAGAAAGAATCAAATAAAAAAAAAAAAACAGGCTTAAGAACCGGGTGTGGTGGTACATGCTTGTAATCCCTGTACTTGGGAGGCTGAGACAGGAGGATCGCAGGTTTGTGGCCAGCCTCCGCTACTTAGTGAGAATGAAGATATTGGTAAATTATTATTATTAGCAAAACTTGGGCTCTTATTGGTATTTTGTTCTAAAAAGTTTAAAGAACATTTTATTATATTGCTCCATTTGTTCATTTTTAAACACCCTAGAATTTATCACAGGTATGCTTTCATGCCTGTTTTACATAAGGGACAGACTCTGAAGGAACACAGGGCAGGGCATTACAGAGTCAGTCAGAAGCAGAGCTGGTACCAAGACCTTATTCAGCATTCTTTCTCCTCCTACACAGTTTCTAATCACCAAAATCAACATGATTTACGTGGCCACAGAACTCAAGGTGGGAGAGTACTTGCCTAGCCGATGTGACTCTCAACTGTGAACTGCGATGCCTGATCCTTCTGAGCTTTTGACAAGAAACAGCATATGTGAAATCACAGGCATTATTTAGATGCCTGCGATTCCTGAGCTAGATTCTTCAATGCAATTTCATGAGCTTCCTGTCACAAGACATCAAAGGTCTTTTTGTGAGACTTTTTTTTTCTGCATTAAAAAAGGGTAAAAGAGTTGGGGGAAAGATATTCAAAGCTTCTTCTTTGTGAAATGAATAATGGATACTAAAGACGAGCAGTATATTAAAATAGGATTCCAATCTGAACTTTTAGTAATTGCTCTAAAGTTTTGGATAAACATCAAGTCTGCTTATTTCAATTCCTTTATCTTTTCATTTTCCTCTGAGACAAACTATTAAAGCACATTGGCTATCAAAATCCCAGAAGACCATCATCTAAAGGACAGGAAAAAGTATATGATACTTTCCTTACTTATTTTAATAAGCAGCTATTTCAAAAGAAAGACTTCAAAATAAATATATTAAAAAAGCACTTCCATAAATATGTGTTGGCAGGGTATGGTACAGTCCATAAATAAGATTAAAAGTAAGTTTCTTCAGGCTCGCAGACAAGAAAATGATCAATTACAACTGGGAGCTTGGTCTACAAGAACCATTGGCCACCACTTGGATCCTGACACACACAGTGCAAATACTTTGGCAACCAAGGGCAGAATTATCCATTTATATGGAATCTGCAATATCCTTAATTAGAATTCTGAAAAGGTCAAATGACAAAACCAAAACACACTGCACCCTGTCTTTACTATTTGCTCAGCATCATGGCGTATGAAGTAAAGAAACTCTTTGCTCTAAGAATTTGGCTAATTTAGATTTGGCCAATTATCACAAGGATAGTCTATGCTTCTATCCTTGATTTCAGGGAGTTGCCACAGATTGATCCTTTTCTTTTAGATTTTCACGTCTCATTCTTCCTTCCCATGTATCAAACTGTAGCTGATCCTTTGGAATGGGGAAATAATTTTGTCAGTAGTAGACATTTTAAAGTGAGTCTGAGACTTTTCCATCTTCGGCTGGCCTTTTCTTCCTTATGTTCGACGAGAGATCAAGAGAAAGAACAAGGAGATCAGTATGGCTTCAGCTATGGGAGCTATGAGTGGAAAAAGGAGGTGATATCCACGTGACAGCTTTGGGACACCTCCTGCATAGGGATTATCAGTTGCAGAGTTAAAGGTTGTCCCTCTTTGTCCTCCAGTGACCTGGCTGGTACCAGGAACCACCCATAACTCCCCTGCTTACACATGAGCAGGAACTGTACCATCAGGAATATGCACACGCTCACTCGAGGCCACAGTCTGATACATGGGAAGGAAGAATGAGACGTGAAAATCTAACAGAAAAGAATCAACCTGTGGCAACTCCCTGAAACCAAATATGAGCAGCAACTGGTCAGTGAGTGAGGACCTGTCTGCTTTGATGGACCAGAACATCACAACATAGAAAAGGCAGTACTGGGTGAATTGGGCTGGAGTCTGGCTCTTCTACTTTCTGACAAACACAAACTCCTTCACTAAGTCCTGAGGACTTCACTCCTCCTCAGGACAGGTCCCTCATTTGTGAAACTGGACTTGAAACCATCTTACCTCATAAGGTTATTGGGCAGATTCAATATACAATATAGGCAAAACTGTCAGCAGTGTCTAGTACCAGGTAAGATCTAAATAAATGATGCTAAGGTTACTACTAGCTCTATGACCTGCAGAAAGCAGAACTCGCTCAGCTGCCTCTCTGGGCTTTTGTGATGATTAAATATACATATATTGTGTTATTAAAATACCTAGTAAAATATGTGCTATTTATACAGTGCTTATTAAACATTAGCCTAAGTGAATCTCTACCCTCAACATAGCTTCTGAGGGTTACGATAATGTAAAACTGATTAATCTGATATGAGCAAGGAAAAGATTTAAGAACATTCTTCAAGATAATGAAACTTTAATGTTTTATTCCACTCATATTTAAACAACAACTTAAGGGAACTGAGCAACTGGAAAATACATACAGGATAAAACTGAACACTTTTTGGCTACATGGTCACATCAGATTTATTTAAGGGTCTGGATAACTTGAGCACCTTAGTGTCTCCTGATAAATCTATGCTTTAAATTTCTAGGTCAATACTGGTGCAAAAATGGCTTTTGTAAGGTTGACAAAGTGAATCTGGAAAACTACAGAGAAATAGCTGTGAGGGAAATTACCTGCCATTCTCTCAGCCTTAAGTCTTAAACAAAATTAACAGTAAAATTTTCTCTTTTTTCTTGTTATTCTTTTCATTTTCCTATATATTTGTACCAATTTGTGAGATTCCCTGTGCTGAGTGAGGTGAGTTCAAGTCATGAGATCTTGAAGCTACAGGTCCTCTTTTCACAAGTTCCCCAGGACACTGTGCCAGAGGTATAGAGAGCCGCTGTTTCCACCAAAACATCTCCTCATGCCCATCATTCCATTTAGGATGTGTTATAAACATTATTCTGGGGAAACATTTCAAAATATCTGTTCTATGAAAACCTAACACCAGAGAATCTTCCAGATCTGATGATAATCCAAATTCACTGTTTTCCCTTTTCTGATTCCTGCAAGCATTATGGAGAAACTGCTAAAATATGAATTAGGATAGCAAGAGGAAACTCATGATGGGTGTTTCCAGTAACTATGGTTTCCTCAAAAGACCAGATTAGCATGAATGATAACACATCCACTGTGCTGGTGAAGGATTTTCTTAGGTGCAAGTGTGAGTGAGCAAGACTACACCAGAACTTGTACTTTCTATCACTACTCTCTAATTTGAACCCACTTCATAAAAAGGGGATGACACACCATGAAAGTAAACGTGCATGTACCACTGCATGTAATATGGTACAGTTCGTGGGAGATAATTTAGGATGATTTTTATTTCCTCATTTTCTTTTAATGGGCTTTCTAATTATGAAACATATTGTCTATCATATTGGACCACAGGAGACATACCCCTTAGTTCTTTCATTGTTGTTGTTTTGTGGTACTATATATAGAACCCAGAGGCAATCTACCTCCAAGCTACACTCCAGCTCTACTTTATGTTTTATTTTGAAATAGGGTCTTGCTAAATTTGAACCTAACTAAAATCTAGCTAGGTTCAAACATGTGATCCTCCTGTCTCAGACTCCCAAGTACTGGTATTACAGGCATGCACAGCCAGGCCCAGTTATAACATATAGATGAATCTCACTTATCAGGACAATAGAAAAAATTATATAGAAAGAAACAATAAAGAAATTCCACTTTAGTAACAAGTTTTGGAGTATTTGGAAGCCTCCTCATGCTGTGAATAAAATAAAGGTATAGAGACAGATGCCTTTGCTACTTCCAATCACTTGGCATGGCCTTCCAGGTTCACACCAGGAAAGAGGCAACGTTTACTTAGACTAAAGAGAGTGACACACTTGGTGCCTGAGAAAAAATTTCCTCCTCTTAATCACTCATCCATTATTAAGCATGTTCTCCCTGGAACTGTCAACAATGAATCAATAAAATATATCCCCACTGTTAACAATATAGTGTCTATCCCCTTGAGGCTATTTTTTCTTGCTTTTATTATTTATCATTTTTAGCAAGGCTTCTTTCTCCTCCAGATATAAAACCAACACCTGGTCAGAAAATTTACTTTGGCCTTTTCTAAAATATTAATGTGCCCTTGAAAGTATAGTCTCTATCACCTTTATACATTAGGCAAATGAAGAGAGATACTGGAATACAATAGATTTATTTCTAAAGTCTAGTTCAAATGCGAATTGGACCTCTTTATTTGAAAATAATTAGCACTACTTTAAAGACAGCATCTTATATAAAAATAAATATGTGCAAATAGGTGTGTGCATGTATTATATTTATTGCAAGTAGCACAAGTCTGAAAAAGGAATGAAATAGACCCTCAGTAGATGTTTGATGATGGACGAAAGAGAAAGGAAAAAGGGCAGGGGAGAGAAGGTGGCATGTCCTGCCTCCTATTTACAAAATTCTAGCTCTTATGTTTTTGAATGAATTACACAGATGCTTCTTAGAAGAAACAAATAATTTGTCTCTAAGACTTTAAAGACTTTTTCTACAGAAATTTGTATAGTATACAACACTTCTGTAGTCTTAAGATTCAATGGATTACATGCACTGAACTTTTTTCCCCCTTAAGTATAGCTTTGAGTGTTTCATATTTGTCTACAATAGCATACTAGTTTGTAATTACTTTGGGGGATAGGGTAACAGTAAAAGTCTAATCAGTATCTTTCCCCAGGAAAATTTCTCTTTTTTTTTTTTGTGGTACCAGGGATTGAACGCAGGGGCGTTCTACCTCCGCGCTACACCCCTGGCCCTATTTTTTATACTTTATTTTGAAACCGGGTCTCACGAAGTTGCGGAGGGCCTCACTAAGTAGAGAGAGAGAGAGAGAGAGAGAGAGAGAAGATCGGAAGAGCACAC